>JAODAL010014784.1:0-86229 GCA_025379985.1 Phyllomedusa bahiana | reverse complement strand
TATAGAAATTATTGTTGGGGGGACAAAAATTTAGGGGGACAGGGAATTTGTATAAATTTTACTTTGGAACTAAAAATCTTTTTTTCGACCTTTTAAACGAAACAAAAAAAAATACTGTTCTTTTTAAGGGAAAACTCCATGCAAAACTTATAACAATTTTATCCTGGTGCTACCCGGAGGAGGGGGGCTGATCCTTTGGTGTTTTATGAGTCCATGTGCCATGCCCCGCCCCCTCAGTCTATTTCACCTAATACTTTTGTATCAGCTTTACCTAGAGTGTTCCTTTAAGAACCTTTTGGGAAAATTTAATGATACCCCAAAAAATAAACTCAAGCCATTGTCTTTTTTCCATCGGGCTACCTATAGGGGGGCACTTCTTTTTGCTCCCGGGCCCCCGCGTCGGGGGGGCCCCCAAAACCCCCTTCGCCACAAAAGTAACACCGGGTTTAAAAAACACATATAGCCGGATTCCCATTTTTCTTTTTTGCACGGGTATTTTTTTAAAAAGGGTTTTGCCAAATTAACCCTTTTGTTTTTATCATTTGGTTGTTTGGGGCCCCGCTAAATTTTGCCAGGTGCCTATGAAATTTCTAGTTACGTCCCCCGCATGTTTTCATTTAGATTTCTTTTTTTTTATGTCGAAATTTTTTCGGGCCCCATCAGCTTCTAGGGACCATTAGCGACCAAGGTCATAAATATGATTCGTTGGCCCATGCCCCCGGGTCTTTTGGTCATTTTCAGTAACTTGCCCCTCTACCAAGATTTTGGACAATAGAGAGACCTACTGAGGGCACCCACCCGATGGAGGAAAGGGTTTACCAATCCCCCGCCCCTTTCTTTAGCGGGAGTGGTGGGGAACCAAAACCCAGAAGGGATTTTCCCTTTTTTTTTGGGTGTGGTGCAAAAATTAAAAATACTAAATGGAATTTCCTAAAAACCCCCTTTTCATTGATGCATCACAAACTCAAAAATTTTTTTCCTACATGGTTGACCAAGAATAGGACGCAAAAACTGATTCATAACAAAAAGGGCTCCCGGGGCCCCCAAGCCCCATCCGGGGTTTCTCCGCCCAAAGGCCTTTACATAAAGCGAAAAAAAAAAAGTGAAAAAACTTGGTTTTCCCATTGATCACATCTCCTCTTTCCAGTGACCATCAACATGTTTCCAAAGGTATTAGATACCGCTAGTTATCAGGCGGAGTTTTGCTTTAAGTAGATGGAATATAATTGAGATTGATACGAACATAATATTATGAATAACATCAGTAATGACACTCTATCCACTGGCTTTGACTACTCTCCAATTTTTTTTTCTTTAAAATAGACAAACACCCCCGTAAAAAACCTAAAAGAAAAAATCTAAAAAAACTTTTTTTTCTTTTTAAAGTGCCTTATGCCTAGCCACAGACGTTCAAAAAAATTATGGACATAGGTCCTTTACCCTATAAGGCAAAAAAAGGGGATGCCCAAATTTTTTTGGGAAAATGGATTGTTTTTTTATAAAAACACACCACACCCTTCTCCCGGGCTACAACCGGTTTTTGCAGCTAGCCCCATTTCGAAAAACAAGTCTAAATTAAAGCGGCCCAAACATGAAAAAGGGAGGTGCTGTTTTGGGGAAAAATAAATGCAGATTCTTTTCAAATATATGTCTCCTCTTCTGGCTGTCACCTGAGTGTGAGGGCTCCAAATGTAATGAGGAGCAATTAAAGGGGTCATCCAGGATTTGAAAAACAACCACTTCAAAAGCGAAACCCCACTTTCCCACCGGTTTACAGAAGGATCTATTTTGAAAGAAAGCAGCGTTTTTGTTCAGAAAAACCCGTTAAGTCAATAGGCCGTCTCATGGGCTGTTGTTTTTTGGTTTTCAAAGGGGCAGCTCTTTACTCTTGCTTTCGGGGAAAATTGGAAAGCAAATTTGGCGCACCCATCTATAAATTATCCCTTATGCCCTTTGGGAGTGTATGTTAATTTTTTTAAAACATTTTTCGCGGGCCACAGTGGAAAAAAAAAACTGGGAAAAATTGGGATAAAGGTCAATAAATTTTAAAATTTTCCGGGGGCCTCTGCCCCATTTTTTATGTTTACCCCTCAAAGCTCTGGATAGGGAAAAAGGGGGAAAAAACTAAAAGCTTTGTGTTTGGGTGGGGTTTAATTTTAATTGAGGGAGAGAAGCTGAGTTTTGGGTAAATATTTTTAAAGGGTTATGATAGGGAAAAAAAAGCTGGGGTCTTTGATTTATGGGGTTTAAAATTTTTATAGGGAAAACGAGCTTTTTTATAAAAAAGGGTTATTTTGAAAAGGGGGAGAAAAGTTTGGAGCTCTGGGTTATATATTTTATATGAAAGGGGGGGGGGAAGCGAGCCCTTTAAATATTGGGGTTATTTGATGGGGAAAGGTTTGGGGGTTTGGGTGTTTAATGGGGTTTTTTGATAGAGGAAAAGCGTGAGTTTTGGGTAATAAAATGGGTTTATATGTTTAGAGGAGGGGGAGTGAGCTCTGTGATAAAATACCCAGACCCTCCTTCTCTCTTCTCTTACAATCCTAATATCACAGGGGCTCAGCTCCCCTTTTTCAAAAACCTTTTCCCTTCTTTCCCTTATAATCCCTTTATTCACAGACTAAGTCCTCCCCCTCTATCAAATAACCCTTTTTTACTCCCCAAGCTCAGTTCCTCCCCTCTATCATATAACCCTTTATTTTAAAAACAAGCTCAGCTCTCTCCTTTTCATATAAACCCTATATATCACAGAGGCTCAGTTTCCTCTCCCCTTTCATAAAAATCATATTAACAGGCTCAGCTCCTTTTCCCTTTTTTCATAAAACCCCTTTTTATTTTTCACAGACCTCAGTTTCCTCCCCCTTTTATCATAAAACCCTATATATCACGAGCCAGCCCCTCCCCCTTACATATAACCCTATAAAACCAGCTTAGCTTCTTTCCCTTTTCCCTTCAAAAAACCCCCCCTATTTTATAACGGGGGCTCAGCCCCCTCCCTACCCTTATAACCCTTTAACCCAAAAGAGCCAGCTTCTCACCCTATATATCCCCCTAAATATCAAAGACCCTCATTTCCCCCCCCCTCTTTCATAAAAACCCTATATATCACAGACCTCAGCTCCTCTCCCTATTTAAAACCCCTATTTAACACAGACTAAAGCTTTTTCTCCTTTTCATAAACCCATATATAAAGAGTTTGCCCCTTTTCCTTATAAAAAAACCCCTTAATAACGGGCTCGGGCCTCTCCCTCTTTCTTTAAAAACCCTTTTATATCACAAGTCAGCTTCTCCCTTTTCATAAAACCCCTAATATCAAAGAGCTCGGGCTTCTCTCCCTTTAATAAAACCCCTATATATCACGGGGACTGTTTCTCCCCCCATCATATAACCCTTATATCACAGAGCTCAGCTTTCTTTTCCCTTTATCCCATATAACCCTTTTTTATAAAAACCACGGGGGCTCAGTTTTCCTCCCCTCTTTTCAAAAAAAACCCTATATATCACGGGAGCCATTTCCTTTCCCTTTTCAAAAAACCAATATATCACAGAGCTCGCTTCTTTCCTCTTCATAAAAACCCTATATATTCAAGAGTCGGCTTTTTTTTCCTCTATCTTAAAACCCCTAATAATTCCAGAGCTCATTCTTTCCTTTTTCTTTCCCTTTACCCAAAATTTTTCCTTTTTGTTTTTCAGGACGGGGTAGTATAATGGGTTTTTTCCTTTAAAAAAGGGGAAAGGGGAATTTAAGGTTTAAAAATGTCATATTTTACAAATAGATCAAATAGAGATCTTGGAGTAATCTGAAATTCCCATGGCTGCTCTGCTCTTTTCGTTTTCCCCAAACGCAAAGGGGGGGAAAGGTTTAATAATAACGCAAAATTGGGAATTTTTCTTTTTTGGAAAAAAAATTTTCCCAAATAGAAAAATTTTAAAACTCCACAGAAGCCAAAAAAAGTTCAGAAACCATGCTGAAACTTGGTCATTACTTTGCTTCACTTATCTCCTACTACTATTGAGTTACATTTTTCTCCAATTATGCCTAAAGCAAAATTCAAATTTGCTTTTTTTTTGAAAGGAATAGTGCATAGGAGAGTTTGCTACGGGCTAAATTTTTAAGGTAACATGCCGACATCAGGGTGGAGCAAAACTTTTTGCCCTTTTTCCCAAAGGGGGAAAAACCACGGGAATTCTAGAAAAAACTCTAGAAAAGAAGCCCCCAACATGAATTCAAATTGGCATAAAAAATTTTAAAAAAATTAAAAGTATTTGCAGTTACTGAACTTTTATTGTGGATTTTGTTAAAGAGGAGTTCCAATTTAACCCAACCTTACTTTTAAAAGGGGTAAAACAAGTTTGAAAAAAATTGGCGGCTGCTTTTTTGCAAAAAAAATTGTCATTGGTCACAAAATTATTTTCCAAATTTGGGGGAAAGGGTCATTGTTTTTTTTTAATTAAAAACCCAAACCCCTTTAAAGTGCTTTTACAAACAAAGATTACTTTAGTTTTTACTTTAGTCTTTAGATAAAAGATAAAAAAATGTGCCCCGGGAGTGCACAAAAGGTTTTCCAGGGGTTACCTCCCAAAATTCTTTTATCTAATTTAGATTTTTGGGAGAAAGAGAGCAGGGGTCAAAACACCAGGGACAACAGAGCCCCCTCTCTCATCTGGATCAAATTTGGCTATCTGAAAACAAGTTTCAAAAAAAAGCCTTTTTTTTTCGGTCCTCACAGCACATTTTTTTTTAAAAGTTTCTGGGGAAAAACCCTCCCGCACTTGTAAAGTGTAAGGGGCTCAGTACTTACAAGTTTTACAAATTGCTAACCCACTGCAAGAACGACCACCGGGAGGAGACGGGGTTTGGTTAAATGCTTGTGTCCAGTGAAACCCGGCCTAGTGGGGAAACCCTTTTTAAAGTAAATCCTTTTAAAAAATTATAAAGATTAGTAAAAAACCCAGAAAATTAAACCCCCTTTAAAATATTATGGAAAAAATATCTCTTCTAAAAAAATTAATTTTTTAAGGAAAAATTATTGAAACTATTTTATATAGTGGGGGAAAATTTTTTTTAAATTCCCCATTTGGTTGCTTTAGTGACTTGCATGCCCCTTTTGAGTTCCCTTTAAAATTTAAAAGCTCTTAACAGAAAAAGCCATTTCCCTTTTGACCAAAAGATCCCCATAAATCTGGCTACTGAAAGTCCCCAGGGACTGGGGGTACCTTCCCCATACAGGAGAAAAGTGGTGCTACAATGTGACCATTCATATAAACAGCTGACCATGTAGTTCATGGTCGGCATGGTTCAACCATGTGGAAGTCACTTTTATTTAGAGGTTCTGTACTCTGGCTCATAGAAGGGGGAATCGCCACTTTATGACTTCTATATGGTCTATTAGGAAACATTAACTTCATCAGGCAACCCTTTAAAGGGAATATGTCGCCAATTTTATTTTTTTTTACTTATTAAATCAAGCCCCTGATCCATATTCTTTTCCTCTTGGCTGTTTTTATTTCCTGATTGTAGATTTCTCAATTCGGGACGTCTATATACGATGTGGGGAAAGACATTCTTGCTTGCACTGCTTTAACAGCAGTCAGAGAGTTACTTTACAGCAGCTTCATGCCCATAGGAGTCTTAAGGACAGTTTCTGTCCCATTGACTTTTATAGGAGAGTTTTCACTGTGAAGGGAGGGGTGAGTGGGAGCTGTGACATCTCCTCTTGTGACTGGTGGATTCTTTGTTATATGTACACAATGGTGTCTCCTTTCTGTTTGACCCTGCTTTTACTGATAATGAGCAGAATGCTGAAAAGCTCTCTCTACAGAACAGGTAGTGTCAGACTATTATTAGGCCTAGTGGCCAAAGTGAAATCTGCAGGACTTAAGAATTATAAAAAAAAAATATAGAAAGTGATCTGGAAAATTTAAAAAAAAACAACCAAAAATTCCTAAAAAATGTGTTTAACATAAAAATGTGAGTTAAACAATAAGTCATTTTTGATGACATATTCCCTTTAAAAGTTCAATCTATTTGTTATAAAAGGAACAAAAAGAGAAAAAAGAAGTGGAAGAGGCGCACAATAGTGAAGTAGGTAGGAGACAGTAAACAACGTATAAATTGGTCAAGGTGTGCTCACCTAGTTTAGTTGTGTAATTGAGTAGAGGCACAACACTCGTATAAACTTAGGAGGCTCTCATTTGATGTAAAAGATATTCATAAAATAAGGCCTAATTTCGGGGTGTCCTATGGAGGTTTGGTGTAAGGAACAGGCCTTTACCTTTGTGAATATCTCATAATGAAGTTTAAATTTGTTTAGAACTTGTCTGTGTCAGTCAGTTCTGAATTTCATTACATCTAATCCATTATATAATTAGCCACCGAATTCTACTAATTAGTGAGTAATTACCTGACTGCAAGCCAGCTGCACTAACCTATGGCAATTTTGCTGTGAGCTAAACATGGATATAACAACTGGAGCAGAATTAGGTAAAAGCGTGCTGCTGCCGCCCTGAACGGGAACAAGGAAATCACAAGGAGTTTTTTAAGTAATTAGAGATCCAGTAATTATCTGAAATGAATCAGAGAAAACATTTACTCAGAGTTTCCAGCAATCCACCTAAGAGAGCTTTCACACAGTGCATTTTCACTACGTGAAATCACCCTAACATAGCACCATAGAGAAGATACAGAATTTGGTGAACCAAGTTCATGAGCTTCCCCATCCCACATTGAACACAAATATCAGTGGCACACTAAAGACTAAGTAAAACCTCAAGGTATATCGGAATAGTGGAAATGCATTACTGCTAAGGAAAAATTTTAAAAAAAACCTGGGACACTTCGTTTACAGAATTTGACCAAAGAGTGTATTAAGCTCACCTCCCAAACGTCAAGGGGATCCCAGAGCAGGTGAGTCCCTACACTGACATGTTACCTCAACTAGGCGTCAATCCAGACTGCAAACTTCAGGGAATGGTAGGAACTAGCAATTTGAATTATCTGCACTGGTTTAAAAGAGGCAGCTGAGTGCAGCAAGCCAATGAGATAGCCATTTCTCAAATAGACTACAAAACGTAATAAGGCTGTGCACATCTAAAATATATTCTGAAAATCGCAAGCATAGGTGCCTTGTTCCCCATCCCACATTGACTTGAATTGATACTCCCAATCTACCGTATTTTTCGGACTTTAAGACGCACCGGACCATAAGGCGCACCTACCATATTTTTCGGACTTTAAGACGTACCACCATTTTTCTCTCAAATTTGGGGGGAAAAAAGTGAATCTTATAGTCCGAAAAATACGGTATATACTTCTGCACCCAGATCCTAAAACTTCTGATGGGTCTTTCAGTAAATTCCCCAGTTAGGGCTTATAGGACCACAAGATACCAGGCTGGACAAAATTGAATAAAAATTGTAATAATCAGTTATAACAAAATGTTATGGAGCAATACATACTTCTAAAAGGGATTGTCCAGATTTAGAAAAATATTTACTTCCAAAAACATTGCCTCATCCCAAAATGGAGCCAAGCTGTAATACGCCAATATAGCAATACCATACATGTGGTGCTGTTTCGGTGCCAATCTACCACAGTATTTCTCATCATTTCAAAATTCCTTTTGCTCCGGGGCAGTGGAAGGGTTCATTTTATATACCCTAGTCTAGGGTAGTGAAGTGGGTCAATGGAAAACTAGGTTTTTAGGATGTTCAATTGTTAAAGGGGCCCCATAGATGATGTCCCTGGGAAAAGCCTAGTTGTTCTCCTCTTACCATAAAACTAGACCTGAGCATAACATTGTCCACTAAAGAACCTCCCAGTGCAGATATCAGGGGAATTAGGGGTAAACCCCACTCTCCCTTATGAGCCCTTTCAGCTAATTAACAGAAGTGGAGAACAGGGATTGCTTACAGTTCTGCCCTCTGTTTCAGCTTTGATACAGAGTCAATCAGATACCCCATTATAAAGCTTTGCTGGTGTCGGGCTCCTTTAAGTCAACTATAAGTTATTAAATTGGATCTACATTGTATTACAATAAGGGGCAAAAGATTTCTAAAATGCCCACGTGACATTTCGCTTAGAGAAAAACCTTTACAAACCCCCCACCCCTTTTCCCAAAAGGCAAGGCTCTGCGGGACAGTTTAAGGCCTCGTTCACAACGGCTTTTTGCCGACGTTTTGGGCCCCCGATTCCGCGCGGATTTGGTTTAAATAGGGGCCCAATCCTCGATCATTACGGTAATCCCTGCTCTCATAGAGAACAGTGGAACCCCGCCCCCCCCCCCGGGCAAATCCGCCCGGGGGGGGAGAAAGTGACTGCACATTATTTACGGCGGGACCGCCGTAAAAAAATGCATTGTTTATGGGGCCGGAGCCCCCCCCGCCGCCTCCGGCCCCGCCCCCGCCCCGCCCCATTAGGGCGGATTGTCCTCAATACGGCGCACAAATCCGTCGGCAATAACCGTGGAACGGGCCAAAATTATAAAAATTTGCATAAAGAAAAGGGTTTTTTGGGGAAAAGAGTGAGGCGCTCCACACGCACCTTTTGGGGTTATTTATCCCTTTTCACATGTTTTGCAGGAGCCTTGCAATGTGAAAGGGTTTTTGAGCCAAACCTTTTAAGTTCCACAACAGCTTTTTGGGGTTTTTTCCCCCCCTCGTCGGTTTTGGTAAAACTTACTTTTTTGGTGGGTGAGAGGAAAATTTTGCTTCAAAAGGGGAAAAAATCTTTCCTTGAGGAGAGGAACCAAAAAAAAGGGTCGTGTTTTGGTTTTTTCCCTCTCACCACCAACCAGTATTCACGGGGGATTCCAATCTATGGCAAAAATGGCTGTAATATTTCACTTTCCTGGCCTTTCACCAAAGGAAAAATTTAAAGGGGTGTCTCCTACGAGGGATTGTTTTTAAAGTTAAAAAACTTGAAAAAAACAAGTCACTTTGCAATAGGTCCATTAACATGCCCCTACCTATTCCAAAAATTCCCCTCTTTATGGGCTCATCAGTTCTCAGGTCGCAAGAACTACAACCTGTTTGATCATCCTGATGGGCTGCCAGCACTGGTTGCTATACTACCGACCTTTTTGAACCTCCTAAAGGATGTCAACACGGGGTCACCAAAACAAAAAAGAAAAAGAAAGGGGGCCTCCCCCGGTAGCGGACTCTGTTTCCCCCGTTCTAAGGGAAAGCCAGGCTGCAAGGGGGAAAGATGCCCTCTTCTTTTCACAAAGCGGTGCTCGTGGAAACTGACCCCTGGCTGAGATGTCCACCATATGTGAAGTAAGTATAACAATCCCGGCACTCTCTTTTTTAAAAAAATTTGTAAAAGATTTTAAAAAATCATTGCGATGAAAAAGTTTACGCTTTCAGGCTCAGAAAAGGCCCCTTATACGTAAAACGGCCATTTATGAGCCTGAAACGTGTAAAACTTTTTCATTTTGCAATGATTTTAAAAGTCTTTTTACGGCACTATAGCAAAACCCTCTTCTACTGGCAGTCTAGTGAAGCCAATAAGCCGCCCCTGAATTAAAAAAGAAACCAAAAAAACGGGATGAGGCAAGATAATCAATGAAAGGAAACCCCCCCTTTTAAGCATTGCACAGGTCCTCACTGGAAACAATGAGCTGTCCAAGTAATGCAAGAATATGGTGGGTCCTCCTGAGTAGCAGACCCCCTTTATTGCCAAATTCAACTGCTTTTTTCAAAAAGGTCCCAAAAAAAGGTCTAAATAAACCCTAAAACTTGCAGTTGGGGGGCCAGAGCACCGGGGAACCACCCCCCCCCCCCCCCCCCCCGGCTATCAAACAACCCTAACTGCCTGGGAATGTTCCAAAATTGGGCAATAAAAAAGCCTCAATCCTTTGCAGGCCACCAAAAAATCTTTGGTGGCCCGCAGGCTGTGCAGGCCTTGTCTAAATATTTCAGATAAAATCTTAGTCGCCAGTGTATGTATTGTTTTGTTACATTACACAAATAAAAAAACAAACAGTAAAAAGGGAAAATTTGCATTGCTACTCCCCTCTGGTGTATATATAGGGTTTTTTGGTCTCTAAGAACTTATGCCATTTTACAACTTAATCTGCTATTTTACTATGTATGAAATTGACAACATGGTTACACTGGGTTAAACGCTACAAACAACAAAACGTCTCCAGCCCCTGAGATGAAAACAAAAGGGTTCAAAAACTAATGCCCAAATAGTATCCAAAGGGTCGCACCAGGCGAAACGGGGGACATCCAAAAACAGGCTCAGACAAAAACTGGAGGCGTCCCCAAAACAGAACTTAATGCCCGAATTTAAATTTTTCCCCCTGCAGGTTTAAAATAAAAACGTTTGGGTTATTCAAGGGGCCGTCTGCGCTACCAAATCTATACTCAAATACCCTTCAATGCAATTCTTAGTCAGAGGGAAGAGAGCAACTGCAGAGAGACTCTTGCTCCGGAGGACCCAGCATTACACAGCCAATGGCATTTATTATGGCAGTGTTTAAGGCTTCATTTCTCCTGTGGTGGCGCTGCAGGAACATCGCAGGTTACAGATTATAAACTTCTAACCAAAAATAGATCGCTCAAAAAGACGATCCTAAAGTGAGGCCGGCAATTGTCAAAAATGAATCAGACTAGATCTGTTAACTGAAAAAAAAGACTGTTGATAGCCAATTTCACTTTAACTTCAAAGGGGCATGCAAGTTTTGGGTTGCTGATTTTAAATCCCCCTTTTTTTTCAAAATGTTTTTGTAAGTTGTTGCAAGTCTTTAAAAGGGGTTTTTTCGTTACAAAGATCTGTTCCCGATTATGGGGACATAAAAAAAAAGACTTTTGTAATTGGGTTTTCTTACCTCTGTCACTTGGTTTAGCAGATATCAGCTTTCCCGTAAATCTGTCTTTTATTCTCGTTGTGGTTTGAACGCCCCGGGGGCGTTTCCCGCCCCCCCTGGACACGCCCCCTGCACTGTGATTGGTGGCTGACATTCATTCACCTGTTGGGAAAAACCCCCAAACAGGGGAAAAATCGGGCCACGCCCCCCCCGCTGTATTGGTGCTGCACACCTGTTTTTACTCCCCTCTGAGCTGTTAAAATCGATATGAAACCAAGGGCTTGGCTCATTACATTCAGCTCTAGGTGATGATCGGGCAATTCGCCGTTTAAAGGGGTTTTGCCCCAAAGGTTGATTACCCCCTCACAGGTTCATTTTTAAATTGAAAAGAGGGTTCTGTTCCAGATCGAATGCAAGCCCCCCTCCTTTTGAGTCACATCTGATTGTATAACTGATTCAACAAGTGTCTTATGAACTGCTTTTTGTGAATAGTGATCATTGGGAAGCCAGAGGGGAGTTCAAGCCCATTGGTTTTTTTTTTTTTTTTTTTTTTTTTTATAAATTGTACACTATGAAAGATATGAAAATATTGTGTAGACACTATAATTTTTATATTTAACACACACAACGAAAGTCCCTATATAGTGCCCCTCCCCACAGTCACAAACCCAAACACTTTCCCAAAATTGTGATACAAAGCTATACTCCGGGGGTGAGACTGATATAGGGAGGGTATGTTTGGTATATATATATCATTATAGAGATTGACATATATATTTTAGGTCTCTATACATATGTGTAGAATTTTAGAGGGGGGGGGGGAATAAACCCTCTGAGAGGACTAGAACTCCAAACCCCTTCGTTGTAACACCAACACTCTACCGCTACACCATCAGCCCAAGTCAGTTACAGGTTAAGCAGGTTCTTCTCGCACAGCCGATTCGCTTCTCTCCCCCACTGTTTTCAATCATATCACTGACAGCAAGCAGAGATCTTTACTTGAAGCTGACATTTGGCCTTGTAGTTGAGTAAAGGTCTCTGCCTGTTGTCAGTACAATTTGGTTGAATACCACTAGAACAGAAGTTAAAGCTGCTGGCTTTCAGTGTGTAAACTAAGAGATATAATAGATATAATAGGTGCTTGCTGCAGCTTGTGGAGCCTCAAGGCTGCAGACATAAGCATGCAGGAGGCTACAGAGCTGTTATATCCAGACAACCCTCTGCATCCCCTGCTTCAAACAAAATGATGATGTCACAGTTCTTCAGTGAGGGGAGACACGCCTCGTGGGAGGGGAGACACGCCTCGTGGGAGGGGAGACACGCCTCGTGGGAGGGGAGACACGCCTCGTGGGAGGGGAGACACGCCTCGTGGGAGGGGAGACACGCCTGCTGAGAGGAAGAACACGCCCCTGAATTTCAAACTCAATCTGAGAAAATTAGCAGAACAGCACGAGCAGCTCAAACGATAAATCCCCTTTAAATGCCAAAGGAGACAGGGACATAATTCAGAAAAGGAAGCTATAGATAGAAAGATAGATAGATAGATAGACAGATAGATAGATAGATATGAGATAGATAGATAGATAGATAGATGGATAGATAGATAGATATGAGATAGATAGATAGATAGATAGATAGATAGATAGATAGATAGATAGAAATAAAAGCAAAAATACGGAATTTCAGCGCTCTTTGAGGAAAATGCGATAAAAAACACCAATCCTTTTCAGGGTGTTTATTTTTTTAAAAAAGAGAGATAACTCTCATAAAAACAATGTACAAAGGACTTGACGCGTTTCCTGTGGCATACCCACGCTTCATCAGAAGTAACCATCAGATGGTTAGTGTTTGTTATCGCATTTTCCTCAAAGAGCGCTGAAATTCCGTATTTTTGCTTTTATTTCTAATTTTTACCGTGAGCATAGACTGCACACGGGCACACGGATACCTGGCTGCCTGAGACGAGGAGGTTATTAAGGAGATATCATACGTGTTTGAGAGTTGTGCCTCATTTATCTGCACAACTTTCAGAGGTGAGCACAACTAATATATATACTAAAACACCGACAGTGTAAACGTATTTCACGATTGTGCGCTTTCTCCTTTTTCTTACCTATATCTAGATAGATAGATAGATAGATAGATAGACAGACAGACAGACAGATAGACAGACAGACAGACAGACAGACAGACAGATAGATAGATAGATAGATAGATAGATAGATATTGTATAGATGGATAGACAAATAGTAGATAGATGAAAAAGAGATAGTTATTGGATAAATAAATAGATAAATATAGATAGATAGATAGATAGATAGATAGACAGACAGACAGACAGACAGACAGACGGAGGGACGGACGGACGGACAGATAGATAGATAGATATTGTATAGATGGATAGACAGACAAATAGTAGATAGATGAAAAAGAGATAGTTATTGGATAAATAAATAAATAGATAGATATAGATAGATAGATAGATAGATAGATAGATAGATAGACAGACAGATAGTAGATAGAGATAGTTATTGGATGGATAGATAGATAATGAGATAGATATATAGCTACATAGAGAGATAGACAGACAGATAGATGGATAGATAGATAGACAATAGATAGATAGATAAACAAACAGATAGTAGATAGATAGATAGATAGATAGATAGATAGATAGATAGATAGATAGATAGATAGATAAACAGATAGTAGACAGATAGAAAAAGATACCTATTGGATATATAGATAAACAGATATATAAATAAATAAATAGATATTCTTGGAAGCATTTTGCTTTTTTAAGATTTTTCAGAATCTAAGTCCACTCTTTTTATCTTTTTTTTAATCTTTAGTAGATATTGATTATCTTGGGATCAGAGCGCTTGTATGATAAAATTAGGTGCAGTCCTTTTGGGAATAGAACTGAATAAAGTCTCAAATTTTTGTTCCCATAATGTACACAGCGGCTATTTAATCTACGCCTGTTAGGTTATGTTCACACTGCGCATTGCGGTGCGTATTGCACACGCTGCAATACGCCGGGTGTTTTAGAAGCATGTGCTGGCCAGCGTGTACTTCTAAAACACATGGGGGGTTAAGCAGGGGACATTCACTTCTATCATCCCCAGTGAGTAAAATGCCAGGAAAAAGTTACATGTCACTTCTTTCACCCGGTGTTAAATATGCGTTAGGGAAGACGGACATAATTCCGTAGTTGCGGGGCGCATTTCTGGCATATTACAACACAATTATACCCCAAAATACGCTCTGCAATGACGCCATGTAAACATACCCTAATAATACTCCAACAGCAGATGTACATTACTGTAGGAATAGGAGACTGCAGTGTTGGAATGGGGTGCCTAGGGCCCACAGGTAGAGTTGATTCTAGGGGCCCACTAATTGAGCTGTTTCTGGGCCCACCGATGGAGTTTATTTTAGGGGCCCACCCTACAGCTACTGTAAATGACCGTACATGCTTCTTAAACTCTTCCTCTTGCCTTTGGCCTCTCTTTTTATGCTCTTTCTTTTTTATGCTCTTTTTTAGGATGAATATTTAGTTAAAAACAACTCCAGGTCTACCATGCTCAGGGGCCCACCGGAAGTTTCCCCTATTCCCCTGTGGACCAGTCCAAGCCTGGTAGACTGCATCAAATCTTGATTGCTTTCGGAAATCATAGGGGAAAATCCCCCTCATCCTTGTATCAAGATCCAATCCTCCTTGTGATCCAAAATTCCTTAGCGAAGAGCATACCTCCCAAGCAGGAAGTTCAAAGGGCCCAATTTCAATGGGACTTTTAGGCATCAGTTTAATTTCAAAGATACAGCAGATTATCTATTCTGCTTATCTACATATGGTTTCCTAGGTTACTGACCAACTGTGTGCTCTAGCTACCTAGCCTCCTGCTGATAACACACAGAGGTGGTCATTAACCTAGGAAACCATATGTAGATAAGAAGAATAGATAATCTTCTGTATCTTTGAAATTAAACAAGTGGGATAGATAATCCGCTGTATCTGTGAAATTAAAGGGAATGTGTTATCAAAAATGACTCATTGTTTAATTCACATTTTTATGTTAAACACATTTTTTAGGAATTTTTGGTTATGTTTTTTTTTTTTAATTTTCCATGTTACTTTCAGTATTTTTTTTAATAATTCTTAAGTCTTGCAGTTTTCACTTTGGCAACTAGGCCTTGCTTGCACTGCTTTAACAGCAGTCAGAGAGATACTTTACAGCAGCTTCATGCACATAGGAGCCTTAAGACTGACTCAGTCCTATTCACTTCTATAGGAGAGTTTTATAGTCATGCTCTGTGACCTGGGAAGAAGTCACTGTGCAAGGAGGAGAAAGGGGGGAGCTGTGACATCTCCTATTGTGACTGGTGGATCCTGTGTTATCTATTCACACTGGTGTCTCCTTTCAGTTTGACCCTGCTTGTGCTAATATTGAGCAGACTACTGCAAATCTGTCTCTACAGAACAGTAAGTGTCAGGCTATTATTAGGCTTAGTGGCCAGAGTGAAAACTGCAGGACTTAAGAATTGTTAAAAATATTGAAAGAGATATGGGAAATTAAAAAACAAACATAACCAAAAATTCCAAAAATATGCGTTTAACATAAAAACGTGAGTTGACACATTCCCTTTAAACAAAATCAGGACAGAAATGTACATTCTATAAATCCTGTCAATAAAATGGGAGTAAACCTTTAAAGTATTACAAAGTTGTCCATGGGCTAATCATATACCAAAAGTGATTTCTTTTTGTCATTTATTTATGTGTAATTCTTTTTTTTTTTTTTTTTATGGCAATGGTAAGTGAGGCTAAGCTGCAATACCAGGCATAGCCTATAGACAAGGTTGGTGCTGTTTCTGGAAAAAAATATGACCCATATCCTAGTTTCCCTAATGAGCCCTTTAATAGGATCTTACATTTCTACTCTTGATTATAAAGTGCTGCAGAATCCGCAGTTATGTCATACACATTATTATAACCTACAGCAGGTACAGACAGAAGCGGTAAGATCTGTCGTGTATGAACATACCGCCATAAAAAAACCTGTTATCTGGCCTTAGAGAAACCAATTATAGTTTCATAGGAATGCAGCAGAAATGCCTTCTCACGGAGCAGAGTGACTGGCTATCACAATGCAGTGTGCAGCTCCTTACGTCGCACAGCAGATACGTATCATGATTGGCGGATACTGTTGTCATGGCAACACTGGCCCTGCTTCCTCTGCAGCTCGTGAAACATCCCCGGCGTCTTCCCACAATATGCACATTTAACTATAAGTGCTGCTGTACTCCAAGCTCCATCTTATTCCAAGAGCTGTTCATTGTAATACAGACATAGGTATACATAGGTACAGCACTGTGCAAAACTCCTAGGCAGGTGTGGAAATAATGCTGCAAATGAAGGGGCCGTTCACACGGCGTTCTGTCTTCTATTGGTAGTGTCCATCAGGATATTAGTATTAAGGCATACCTCCCAAGTGTCCCTATTTTGGAGGGACAGTCCCTATTTTTAACCCTTGTCCCTCTGTCCCTCTTTGCTCTATAAATGTCCCTCTTTTTCATTTGGGAAATAGATTTGCATCAAAAAATTGCATCTGATTGCTTCCTCGCTGTATTTTACATAACAACTTACTTAAGATTTCATCATTGGATACAATGCAATCCTGAAAATGTGTCCCTTTTTGGCTATTTAAAAAGTTGGCATGAATGTGTTGGGCGTGGTTAGAGGCGTGCCTTGGTTTTGGTGTCATGTGTTTGGGGGGGGTTAGAGGTGTGGTCTGATGTGTCCCTCTTTGCAATCTCTAAAAGTTGGGAGGTATGTATTAAAGGAGTTGTCTCCCTTCAGAGTTTCAGAGAATGCATGAATGAAATACTCTGTCACTTCCTGGTTCAGACTGACTCATTTGCATAAGCTCCATGCTTGTACAGCTCCATGCTGTGCTGTGCTTTCAGTTGCTAATTAGATCAGATTAGCTTCTCAAACTACTAACAGGACTTCTTATCTGATCCCCAAAACAAAAGCCCTAATTACAGTTCTGTTTATTTTACATAAATCAAGCTTTTTACTGCTGAGCAGCACAGGACACTGCCATGACTGTGTGTGATGCTCACTCACTGCTATCTCATTGAACAAACAGCAGGGGGAGAATTGTTTACAGGTGGGTTACTGAGGGAACTGAAATAGCAAGGGAGGTCATAAATTCACTTGTATCTCCTTAGGGAAAACAGAGGAACAAAGCAATATATTTGGAAAATGTCTTTATTTTGTGTTCCCTACAATTTGAAAGCTATTCTTTGAAGCGAGACAAGCCCTTTAAGGGCGCGTTCACACAGCTGATTTGGGTGCGGATTCAGCACTGAATCTGCATCAGAATCAGTGTCCAAATCTGACTGCAGTCGGTCTCACATTGCTTCTGATGGAAACTCTCCGCTGCAGTGCACACAATGCTGATTTTCGGCGGCACTGATAAAGTACTGACATGTTAATTCTTGAGGCAGATTCCCTGCTAAATCCTTACCTAGAGTATTGGGGGCTGAAAACCTGGCTCCGAAATCCGCGTCAAATACACGTCCAAAATCCACGTTTTCTGGTGTGAATTTTAGGTGTGGATTCCACACTGATTCAGCACTGAAAATCAACCTTGTGAGCTTATCCTTATGGTTTGTTTACAAGACGGGGATTTCAACTCAGTTAACAGACTGGCCACTTAATGGACTGACATAAGCAGATAGTCCAAATTCTACAAAGAATGTTCAGTGTGAAGAAGTTTTGGGCTTTGCGTGAAAGTGAGATGGCCTAGGATTATTACTTAGGGCTCATAGTAAATTTACTACTGAAAGAGGATGTAGTGTAAGCCTAACCACCCATTGTATAAACCACTCAAGGTCATATGGATTCATAGCTTTCCCTACAAGTGGAGAAAGGCCACCAGCGTGATCAGGATGGCAGGCGTAGCAACCATGTCATCATGTCATGACCTTCTCCCTACTGGCAATTTTGGGAAGGTGATAGGTTGAAACTATGATGACCAATATAGTTAGACATCAGCACAACCTATTGGAGGGCAGACAAAGCTGACATTGGTCACCAGCACCATGCTGAAGTGGTGAGCCAGAAGAGGAGCCTTGGGGTATGGACACATTACAGGGATTCAAGAGGCTGAAATATGGGGCCCCATAAGCCAGGTCACTAATAGCTATTTCTTCTGTTCCTATGCCACTATAATGCAGAAACATTTTTTTGGGTGGCCACTTTGTACACCGCTTTTTGTTTGCTTGTTTGAAAGATACAGAAACAACTGTAGATGTAATGGAGCTAGAGAGAGTACAAAGACGAGCAACCAAACTTATAAGGGGGATGGAGCATCTTAGTTATGAGGAGAGGTTAGTAGAAGTGAACTTATTTAGTCTTGAGAAAAGACGGCTTCGGGGGGACATGATTAATTGATATAAATATATAAATGGTCTCTACAAAAAGTATGGGGAAAAATTATTTCAAGTGAAGCCCCCTCAAAAGACAAGGGGACATTCCTTCGACTAGAGAAAAAAGGATTCAATCTCCAGAGGAGAAGGGCGTTCTTCACTATGAGAACTGTGAATCTGTGGAATAGCCGCCTGAGGAGCTGGTCACAGCAGGAACAGTTGGGAGTTTCAAGAAAGGCTTAGATAACTACCTGGAACTAAAGAATATTAATGCATACGTAGCTTTGTAAAATTCTGGATCCTGGCTGGTGGCGGCTCTGGAGTCAGAGATAGGGTGTCCCCTGGAGCAGATTGGTTATTGCCTTGTGGGTTTCAGGGCATTAACCAGTGGGGAGGCTGGGCTTAAAATCCTTGTCTCCCTCCCTTCACCCACATTTTTCCCCACCCTTGGTTGGACTTGATGGACACGTGTCTTTTTTCAACCGTACTAACTATGTAACTGTAGTAGCCCTTCAATGGAAGGATACCGCAATGCCTTATATCTCAGCTTCCTGAATCACCGTATGATATTGGGGGAGTGAGATACTTGGATAGACAATGGTGAAACCTAGATGTTAGGGTTTCTGGGTACCAAGGTATTAAAATATATCTCAGCTTAGTTATTAAATGCAACCATGAAATCATGTCCCATCACAAAAAATTAAAGCACTTCAGAAAATGCTAGAGGCAGGTTACTATTTTCCGGTCATTTCTGAGCAAGGAAGACTATAATAAGATTTGTGAAAATCAAAGACTAATCCTAATGAGTCATAAAGAAAAGCTAGGAATCCAAAAATCCTACAAATTATTGTATTAATAGGAACAAATATGCCATGACAGCCAAAATAAGGTTGTTCTCTTCACATAGCCAAACAACTACCAACTAAATTTTGTAAAGCCCAGTAAGTACAATCAAGGTCTAGGCTTTGGTTTCCTGTCAATCTTGAGTGATCACCAAAGCAAATTCTGAACTAAAACATACTATGACCTTATTTCGGGATACTTCTCATACATAGCAGCCCTGGCCAGGATACGACTGGGGCTTAAATAGCTCAAGGTTCCATACTGCTTGGGTCTACAAATTTTCAGCTAAAATGAGTTGGAACCTCATAGGAGAAGTATATTTCTAAATACTCACAAGTAACAGCTTGGGTATGAGGCATAGGCTGGGCATACTTGAAGGCATTCAACACCATGCATGGCAGAGCAGAGCTTTTTCCAATGCAAAGTGCTTTCCTAACTTAATGCTTTGGTACAAATGTGATGAATTGTGATATAGTCATTGATATTTCTAATGTCCTTAATCTGGTCCAAATCTTGGTTCCTCATTAATGTAAAAATCCAATATCCATTAGCAAGAGTGATTATTCAGGATCCTCTGGATGAATGTCATATCAGAGGTGTGAAAATAAAGTGCTTTTAATGAAAAATAGCTTCAACTTATGCCTTGGCTAGGACTAAAATGCA
Organism: Phyllomedusa bahiana; assembly: GCA_025379985.1. NCBI lineage: Eukaryota > Metazoa > Chordata > Amphibia > Anura > Hylidae > Phyllomedusa > Phyllomedusa bahiana. The sequence continues at coordinate 66,469 of JAODAL010014784.1, read as the reverse complement.
ATTATGTAAAAATCCTAGTTTAGCAAATCTAAATATGGCTTCAGCTTTCACCCACAAAAAATATAATATATATATCATTTTTTTTTAAGACAGTTATAAGCAAACAATAAACCGGTTGATGTGTACTAGGTCTATGCAATGGGTCTACACAAATAAATATACATGTACGTACATACGACGACAGCACGCCCGTTAGATGCAACCACAGTAAACCTTTCAAAAAATCTGAACGCAATTAAATACCTAGCTAAGTGACACCAATGAAACAGGAACTCGTGAGGGATACCAAAATCAGAGACAAAAATTCAAAATTAATGATCAGAATGTCAGAGAACTTTCGTGCAAATCCTAGGGAGTTCTGCTACATTCTCATGCAGGTCCATTAACACCACCAATTCAGCCTCAAGTATCATCTTCAGACCAATTCATGTCCTCACGGTAAACTAATACAAAAAACAGACATAAAGGAATTAACACAAAACGTTGAAATCCATGTTTCCATTCAGATTTAATTATCACTGCATAGTTATAGTTGGCACCCTATGGTTTCTGCTTAAAGAGGCCCATAGGGTCTGGTAACCGATGCAGAAGCCAGGTCAATGACCACAGTTTCAGCCATAAAAAACCATGGTGGCAGCCATAGCAGACAAAAATTTTAAAGATGCAGTCCACACCCAAAAGTGTATAAATTGATCAGCCAAATTCACAAAAGTGGCAAATGTTAAAGGGCAATTCCAGCCACTACTGATATTGGCATTGGTTGAGCCGGAAAAATTCATTGGTTAAAGGGGTTGTCACATGAAGAGAGGCCAAGTAGATCTCATTAGAAGTATACAGAGTAGGATTCTAGTCTGAGCAACCCACTCTATACTCAGAAGAACTGCTGCGATTCTGGAAGAGCGGCCCATCCATGCAGACACTCATTAGAAGGGCCACTATCATGGGCGTAATTAGAATTCATAGGTATGTATAAAACTGGATTTTAATCGGGAACCCTTAAAATGCATTTAATAGTGCATGACGGAATCACATTGATATAGTGTGGTTAGTATGCTGATTTTTGGATTTGGTTGGAAGTTGTGGCTTCACTTCACCGTGCTCCTCCAAACGAACTGCCATATGTAGACTAAGCGAGCTGACTATATCCTTTTTATTTTTTGCTAGAATACATAAGACCCCATAGCAAAATGAGATGGGTCCCCACCACCTAATGACAATTAACTAAAACAGCAGCATAAATAGCAATAATAAAAGGTATAAATAATACCGCCATATAGTGGGGAGCCCACATACTAGTGCTGGAGGGCAAAAAGCCACCAACTACTTGTTCCTTACAAAAACGAATTAGTTTCTTGTACCAGCTAGAAGGAGCAAGGAAAGGGGGATGTCTACAGCTTCAAGCACATATTTATTTGACTTGTCACATTTCTAGTATTGGCCTAATAAGCTAGTGGTTAAAGGGGCTGTCCCAACTACAAGGATTACTTTTTATGTTAAAGAACTTGCAAAGACAAGTCACTTTGCAATATGTGTCCATTAACAGTATCCTACCTATTATGAGATTTCCCGTCTTGTATGGGCTGCATCAGCTCCTCAGGTCGCTATAGCTACAGACCTGTTCAATCTCTCATGATAGGCTGCCAGTGCTGGTCGCTATAGCTACCGACCTGGCTTCTACTGCAGCCTAGTAGAAGTCAGTAAACACACTCCTGAATTCAAAGTGAAGCCAAGAAAACAGGATTGTGGTAACATTAATCAATGTAGGGAGACAATCCCTTTAAGAAGAATGTCTTTATTCTTCCCATAATAATTAATATAATGTTGTCCCCTATTGACGAAAATATGAATCTAAATGTTTAGTTCCATTCTGACTGGAATTATTCTTAGCAGCAAGTGCAGATTCTATTTAACATCATAAGTAAAAAAAAAAAAAATCGAAAAGTTGACTTGCTGAAGTCCATTGTAGTCAGATGACATCATCCTGCAATACGCATTTTTTCTTTAGCTTATTTTCATTGGCAATACCCCATGAGTGGGTACAGAGAATTATGAAATGTTGGGCCTTTATCAAGCTTGCCATAGTAAAGGAGAATAGATCTTTTTTGGATTATTCTTGGAAATGAGTGGTCAACCGTGAAGCACCAAACATGTGCATGCACTGGAGATGCTCAGGAAAGTAATCCTCTATGATTAGTTTGATTTAAAAAGAGAAATTCTCTCCTTAGGGAGAGCGCCTATATAGGCTTGTGGAGATTCGAAATTGCCTTTTGCACTCCACGAAGCATCTGCACATCACAAGGCATTATGGGAAAGTTTTAATATTTAAGATATTCTATTTTAAACTGAATTTCTAGTTTTAAGTACAATTATCGTTACCCTAACATTTAAAAAGTGTGGTGTTCAATTTACTAAAATTATTCTTGTGGTGATTTAAAATTTTGTTGGGTTGAAATTTCTTTATATACAGTAAAATAAAAATCCATTTTCATGTTTTTGTTTTTTTTTTTAGAAAATAAGTCAATTTCATATCATAAAAACTCTGGTCAACAAAGTACCAGAATCCGACAAAAATTGGAAACCAGGACACTTTTTTTCTATATTTGTGAATTTGTCCATATTATTACTGTTTTTACAATCGGTCCACTTTTGTGATTTCAACTCAAAATTAATCTGAGATCAGAAAACTTGTATATTTTGAAGCTGCTGTTTTTGATTCCGTAATTTACTACTTGGAAAATGACCCTCACGATAACAAAGACCACAGATAGCTGGAACTGTCAGACACTTTAACATTATCCACAAAGATTTTTTTTACATAGATAGTTTTAAAACATAGAAAACTAGTTGATTCCACAACTAAGAATGTGCTCAGGGACAAAATAAATGTGATCTGTAAAAAATACGACTTTTGGAATTTAATATAAGTGGAGCTGCACTTTTAAAAAGCTGCTTTAGGTTCTGCTCACAAGCAAACAGTAGGATAAGGTCTATGGGAATGAACAAGTCAATGAGGACCATAGTGTTAGTTGGTACTAGTGTCCTCATTGGATGTTCCCTGATTTGGCACAAAAATAGACACATCAATTCACCTACAAACCAGTGACTGTAAGGGCGAGTTATGGTTTTGTCTTGTAGTGCCATCAACAATTAATGACATTTAGCAATAAATGACACTCCTCCACTCCCCCAACACTACAGACACACACAAAAGATAGTCAAGAGAAAGTCTTGAGGTTTCCACACCTTGCACTTTTGAAAGTATTAATGAGACGTCTTTTTATAATTTCTGTTTTTCTTGTTTTTACATATTTACAGAAGTTCAGCGCTAAAATCAGATGCCCCAAAACATATACCAAGGTCCGGGTTTTCCTTTGCACTTTACGCCGAGTCCTTCCCCTACCAGATAAGGGCAGGAGCAGAAATCGTGAAGGAAATAAAACTGGTTTCCTACTGTCTTCCCGTTTCGGAAAATGAATTCACTGGTTTTTGCTTTTCTTTTTCCTCATAGGAAAGAAGAGTTCTACATCCTCTGTCTGCAGAGGATACTGTCTGTAGATTGCCCCTCAGAGATGCCGAGGACTTGGATGGCCATTATGATACAGCTTCTGCTTGATGTGAACCATGTTTCCACTGGTGTCATCATACTGCCGCGGGTGACGTTTTCGAAAATCTCTTAAATTACAAAACTTGGGAATCCATGACCAAGAGTTGTCTGTGAAGAGGAAAGCAAATTATATATTAGTCATTATTTCTAACATGACTAGGCCTTAATTGTCCCCCAAAAATAGGTTAATGTGGACACTATCAAAAGATTCAGCTGGAAAAACATTAGAGATGAAAAGAATTAAAGAAAAGAAAGAACAACCAGCAACAAGTTAGTTTGATACAATCATAATAATCTTGGATATACCATTGCAAAGCTTGAAGGCCTAAACAGAAGACAAGACATTTTGAAGAAACACTATCATGCGGTCACAATCACTAAATAAAGTCTAAAACAACTGGGAAATATGTTGATCATCTAATTATAACTGGATAGATGTCTACAGTTATAATGCTTTCAAAAACTTCACATTATTAAGACAACTGGGACTGGACATTTGTTTAGTAATACTCATAAAAGGAGGGGCATTGACAACTTAGGGTTGAAGAATTAGGCAGTTGTCCCTTTAGAAAGTTAAAGGGTTTTCCAGTAAAAAAAAAATTATATTCCATTGGGGTCAGGGTGGTCAAAAAAAGAAAAATAAACACTTATCTAGTTGTTCCCCACCACTGTTGCTCCCGAGCTCCCAGTGATCTGCTCCTCTCACCTTCCAGGATTACAACATAGAGTGAACCCCTCCAGCATGTTGAGACGTGAGAGGGGAAGTCGAGAGGTGCAGATCGCTGGCAGCTCATGAGAGACACCAGTGGGTGACAGCTAGTTAAGTATTAGTGTTTTTTTTCCTCTTTTTTTATCACTCGTCCCATTGGAACATGATTTTTTTCTACTGGACAAGCCCTTTAAGTCTTTGGAGTCGAAGCATCGCCAAGTCTCAAAACCAGAAGCAAACTGATGATTTTGCCATGGAAGCCTTGTCTGGCTGGTGCAGGAATAATGCAGTATTACATGGCGTCCTTTCAGATAAATCGCCATACATGTAACATATAGACCTAGCTGCTTTCCTAGAGTAGCTCTCTATTTCGGCTCATAGGAGGAAATCCCTCTCTTCGATGTCTGCATGTCCAAATACAACATATGCATAGACGACAACCACTTTAAATAAAACAAAATAGCCAGTAGTATTGTAATGGGGAAATAATGAGGGAATCTCAGTCTTTGGTATGGTAATGTTCTGGGCACAAAACAAAGGATAAATGGACAAACTATCTTCATTTACTTTCATGAGAAGACAAAACAAAATTTCCTTGTGCACCTAATGCAGGTCCAGGAGCATTGGAAGTCTCCATTCTGTCTTTCTCACCTAATCAGTTCTGACGCTTATAAGGCTTCCATGATTTGGTGTTTCAAACATATCTGTTTAAAGATCTGAAGCCGTGGGACCAACAATTTACTTCCACAGTAATAAGAATAAATGTCATTCTTCTAAGCTTAAAGTGGTTTTAAAGCAATTATCCTTATCTCAGAGAAAGAATAATGGAGATTCCTCCTTGGAAATTGTAGAGGTTAATGACCTTGACTTGAGATCTGTTACTTCGTGGTCTAGATACTTTGCTTTTGTTAAATGAAAAACTGCAGGAGAATCAAAGAAGATTAACAATGTATCTTCCACATGGAACATATGTAACAATATGTCATATAATCCTGCTGGGCCTTCTTGGGCATTCTCCTATGGGAGGTCTTGTACATATTCTGAGGGACCCAGGGAAAACAGCCATGGACTTTGGACTAAATAGTGTCATATATAGAAGATTTTGATAGCCAAGACAGAAGGGCTTGGTGTTTATCCCATCTGTCTGCCCTTTATATAATTCCTTGGGCCAATTCCTCATGACCTTGTTTGCATACAGTGCAGTTTGTTTACTTAGAGTGGTCTTCACAGGTACATGATACCTGAAATCATAGGGGATAGGACCAGCCAAGACTGGGCACCTGTTCTCCAAGGGTCATATAGAAGGAGCATGGTCCACCTCTATCATCTGTTCATATTTGGGACTGAATGCTGTCTAAGTAGATAATTTGACAACAAAAAAAGTCTAATTGTCATAATTTTCAGTCCATCAATGTGTAAAATATACAGCTGTATCAGATAAATAGCCATTTTCGGCTTACTCGTGCTCTCTCAAGGTCGTGAGAAAGCGCAAGAATGTGTAAAAAAATATTGGACTTGATACAGATATAGGCAAATTATGAGCACAGTACACAGGAACAGAAATAAACAAAATCCTTGGCCATCTGGCCTCCAGCTATTCTCTTTACCACTGGTCTGGGTCTATTGCTTAGCACTACAAATTCACACTTTACACTGCAGTACTTGGTACAGGCTTCCCTCAATCCTTGGGGGATTAGAGCCTCTCCTCAGCTCTGCTTGTTGCTCCAATTGTTGGAAGTGAACCACACCCCCTGGTGTCTGAATGAGCCAGGCTTTAATAGGCCTTGAAAGACCTGGCCTGGAATGTGGAAACAGCCTCCCATCCAACACTACAGCCATTCCAAAGAAGCCAGTCCGTATTAACTGCTTTGCAGCTATAGTAACTGATCCAAAACTGCTGGCTTTCCTCACCAAGGCCAGGCAGCTCAGTGACACATGCATTGCAGGTCTCCTGCTGTAACCAATACAGTAATACAAAAATAAAAATTGATCAGCACATCCAAAAACAATTTTAGAGTAAATTATGTAGGTACACACTGGCATGGCAGCAAAGCAATGTCAGCAGCACTCTACAAATGCCAAAAAACATACAAAGTGAATATAGGAATTTTTTTTAAATGCATTTCTGCGACTTTTGGATGCATGAAAATTTTAGATTCTTAACGCACATTTTTAATCAAAATTTCAAGATCCCATCCATCAACAGTTATACCTACATAAATTTCCTTAAAATCGTTTTGAATGTGCTGATCAATTTTTATTTTTGGACTGCTTCCATGGGGGAGTGGCTAGCCTCCATCTTGGTCATGCACTCCGCCCATCCACACAGACTGTTTTTATTCAGAGTAGAATGTAGCTGGGACCTTCTCTCCCTGAAAATATGGAGGTCTGAACAGACACCAAGGGCTGCATGTATGAAAATTATCTAGGTCTAAAACTCACATTGTTGCCCATAGTAATTAATCAGAGCGCCCCTCTCATTTCATATAGTGCTCTGGCAAACTGATAGGGGCGCTCTGATTGGTTACTGTGGGCAACAAAGTGAGTTTTAGACCTAGACCGTTTTCATACACATGGCCCCAAGTGAGGTACAATGTTAGAGTAGGTTCCCATCTGAACTGAGGTCACCTTGTCGTGGTTGATGGGCTCTTGCAATTTTAATCAAAAATGTGCGCTAAGAACCTCAAATTTATATGTATCTAAAAGTAGTAGAAATGCATTTTAAAAAATGTGTGTATTCAGTTTGACTGTTTTTTGGTGTTTGTAGAGTACTGCTGATTTTGGGTTGTGTTTCCAACCAATCCAGTGACAGAGACCACAATATATAAAAACAGTGTTTCTCTATTTCTTACATCGTGAATTCTCTCCATAAAATGACCTCTTTGACAACTCCACCCCTTAATCAAAAGCAATTTCTGAGATTTTCAGTTCCATCTTATACTGTGCATACTGAACAACTTCTCTGAGAAAACCACCGGAGAAGACCATTTTTGTAATTCTGTTTATTTGTTGGAAAAATGATAAACTTCCAACCAAATACAAAGTATACAAAATAATCTAAAATATTAAACTACGACCCTAGAAAAACTAAAGTGAAAAACTAAATAATTTTTCCAAGCTCTCATTTGTTGCTTTACAGTTGGATCTCAAGGAGCCAAAAGAGGAATAGGTCAGATGATATCTTCCTGGAATATGTCCCCTGACAACCTTGATGTGTTTGTGATGTATTCTACCTATTATATAGTACACTGATAAAGCCACCTACAGAATATTGCTGCTTAAATTGTGCCCTTTATCAAGCCGTGCATGCCTTCCCTCTATGTATTTATCCCTACTCTTAGTCTTTTCACTATATATTAAGCTATTTTAGTGGTTCTTAACAACAAAATACATTTACTGTGATCTCAATATACCAGTAAAGGTTTCCTTATTTGTGTGGAACAGATCTGGTAGAGATAATTTCATAAACTAGGACAGTATCTTAAATTGACCATGTTCTCTACTTTTAATTACCTTTTTTTGAAGGTTCTGGTTCTTATAAAAGGTGTCTTTATATCCAAAAACAACCACTTCAATGGTGTCCATTGAAATAAATGGGCTGTCCATATAATGAATGGTTATATTTGGGTCCCCCAAAGCAATATATTCTCTCTGTAGAAGATCTCAACTCCAGTTTATCCCCAATGCGAGACCCTAAACAAGACATTAGATACTGTTTCTAGAAACTTGGTTGCAATACTACCAAACCTCTTTGCCAAATGTTGTTAAATCTTGAGCTGGAGACTCAATCCTGCCCAAGGTATATTGTGAGTACAGTGAGTTGCAAAAGTCTTCCTATACCTTGAACTGTTCCTCATTTTAAATGTTATAGTCATAAATTGGTAATGAAAGAGTTTATCCAAATATATTGCTTTTTTTTTTGCTTTGCTGAGGAGATAAGATAGATGTTATCAGCTCTGAGTGCACACCGGTTTCTTTGATTACCAAAATGCCCTCCCTTTTCTCTCTGTTCTGGGATGACACAGGGATGACATCACCACTGTTGGGACTGCCAGGAGCTTGAGAACAGAGTGTTATCTCAAATAAGTAATTAGTCTCCTTTGTTTGTTTACTTTGACCTCTGTAGCTCTCTGCACTATAGATCTCCTGCTCTCATGTCAGTGCTGTTTGAAGAGCTGTGAATGCTGAGCTGATATGCTAATCACTGCTATAGTATCATACACATCCTGACCAGGACGAGACAGGATACATGAATCTGAATCTGCTTTTAGCTCAGTGAAACAACATGGTGAGACAACCCCTTTAAATGTATTTTATTGATATTTTATGCAATACAGCAACACAAAGTAGCAAGTATTTGTGATGTATAAAGAAAATGATACGTGCTTTTCCAAATGTTCGAAAATTAAAAATGTGTAGGACCACTTTTAGCTGCAATGACAGCTGCAGTCTGTTTGGGGATGTCTCTACCAGCCTTGCACATCAAGAGGCTGGAATTTTTGCCCATTCTTCTTTGCAAAATAGCTCTAGCTCAGTAAGATTGGTTGGTCAACATTTGTGAACAGCAATTCACAAGTCCTCCCCACAGATTCTCAATGGGATTTAGGTCTGGACCATATTCATGAATATGCTTTGATGTAAACCCTTCCATTGTAGCTTTGGCTGTATGTGTAGGATCATGGTGGCCTGATGGAAGGTGAACCTATGCCCCAGTCTCAAGCCTTCTGCAGCCCCAACAGATTTTCCTCCAGGATTGCCCTGTATTTAGCTTCTTCCTATCAACTCTGAGCAGCGTCCCAGTTCCTGCAAGCCTCCTCCAGCATGATGTTAACACCACCATGCTTCACAGTGGGGAAAGTGTGTTCAAGGTGATGTGCAGTGTTGGCTTTCCTCCAAACAGAGCGTTTGGCTCAATTTTGGTCTCATCTGACCACAGCACTTTTTTCCACATGCTGTGTCCCCTACATAGTTTTTTGCAAAGTGCAAACAGGACTTCTTATGGCTTGCTTTCAAAAACAGCTTTCTTCTTGCCACTTTTCCATAAAGGCCATATTTTTGGAGCACACGACTCATAGTTGTCCGGTGGACTGATTCTCCCATATGAGCTGTGGATCTCCGCAGCTCCTCCATAGTGACCCTGGGCCAGTTGACTGCTTTTCTGGCTAGTGCTCTCCTTTCCCTGGCTGTCAGTTTAGGTGGACAGCCATGTCTTGGTAGGTTAGCAGTTGGGCCGTACTCCTGCCATTTACAGATGATGGATTGAACAGTGCACCGTCAGATGTTCAGAGCTTGGGCTATTTTTTTTTTTTTTAAACCAAACCCTGCAATACACTTTATCAAAACTTTATCCCTGAGCTGTCTGGTGTGTTCCTTGGTTTTTAAGATGCTGATTGTTCACTAATGTACTTTAATAAATATCTGAGGAGTTCATAATTCAGTAGCTATACTGAGAATAAATGACATATGTACTCTATTTACTAATTAAGTGACTTCTAAAAGCAATTGGTTACACTGGATTTTATTTAGAGGTATAAGAGTACAGGTGGGTTAAGACATATGCATGACACACTTTTGGTGGTGAATTTTTTCTACAGCCTGGTTCACACTTGCGTTGGAGGTTTACACATGGTTCACATTTGCATCGGAGATTCTGTTCAGAGCATCTGTCGCAAGTTCCATTGGGAATAACGGGAAAAATAGCCCAGCGTGCTATTTCTTCCGGTAAAGTGAAAACTCAACAGTGAAAACTCAACAGACCCCATTGTGATCAATGGGGCCTGTAAGGCATCATTAATATCTATTGCAAAATTGATTCAATTCCACTTCTGGGACAGAGGCTACAAACAGAACCTCCAACGAAAGCCTAAAGTTGGTTACATAAAACAAATGGGGCCCGGGTATTAATCATTTTACAATAATTTTCTTATAATTTTTTACATAATACTATTTTATGATGCCTAAAAGTATCCATCCAAGGTCTAGTTCTCACATAAGACTGCCAATACATTTTCTACATAATACCACCATAAATTTTTAAAACATATTTGGTGGTTTTACTTTGCTCCTAGGTTTCTTGTCCATAAACTCACCAGTAAATCCAGACTCTGGGTCTTTGCCCCGTTTGTAACCCCCTAAAACTGATGCAGCAGTCTAAGGCCCGGTTCACATTGTCATCGCTATAAACCCGTAACTTAATCCTTGTTGTTGGTTTTCCAAATTAATAGAAGAATGGACACATGTGCATATGGCAGGGAAGATTGGCAGCTGACATGTGGATGATTGAGAAGCTGGGAAACAAATGATGGAATGGCACAGTAAGTATCCCTGCCATCATACCCTAACCCTATGGATGGTAAAACAAGTGCTAGGAATAGGCCAAAAGGAATATGAATGAAAAATAACTTTTACCATGCCAAAGGAGTTGAAAAGAAAACTCTTCCTGAATTAATACATTAGTCTTATTGTTTCTATATAAATATGAACTTGTTTTCTTTGCATTATTTGAGGTCTGACAGCTCTGCTGCTTCTTTTTTATTATTTTGAAGATTTCTCATTTACTACAAATAAATACAAATTTTTTTGCTTTGAATTTCGGAGACATATTGTCAGTATTTATGTAATAAAATAACAATGTACATTTTTCTCAAAAATATACCAATTAAGGAGAAAAATCAGAGAACTGAAAAAAATAAAAAAATATATATATATATTATATTATATATTTATTATTATATGAAATATATATATATATATATAAGCTCTGAAAAAAATTAAGAGACCACTGCAAAATTTTCAGTTTCTCAGATTTTTTCTCCTGAAAATTTTGCAGTGGCCTCTTAATTTTTTCCAGAGCTGTGTATTTTTGAGAAAAATCTACATTGTTATTTTATTATATAAACTACTGACAATATGTCTCCGAAATTCAAAGCAAAAAAATTTGTATTTATTTGTAGTAAATGAGAAAATCTTCAAAATAATAAAAAAGAAGCAGCAGAGCTGTCAGACCTCAAATAATGCAAAGAAAACAAGTTAATATTTCTTTACAAACAGTAACACTAATGTTTTAAGTCAGGTAGAGTTTTCTTTGGCATGGTAAAATTATTTTCTCATTCAAATTCCTTTTGGCCTATTCCTAGCACTTGTTTTGCCATCCAGCTTGTCCTATTGCAAGAGTTTTGTGAAGACCACAGCGTGTTTTTTTATACTTTCCTTCATTAAATAAGATTTGGTTCAGGTGATCCCCTAATCAGAAGCACATTAATTTAGAATGAGGTGGACTTTGCTTGGAATTCAAACTGACACTGGACTGGAATGGCTGTTCAGACATGTAGAGATGCTGATTTTTTTAGAAACTGTGCAGTCTCTTTTTTTTTTTTTCCGGAGCTGTATATATATATATATACTATTATATATTATATATATATATATATATTTATATATTATATATAATATATATATAAATATATATATATATATATTATATATTTATATGTGTATTATCAGTAATTATAGATTAGAGGGACAAAATCGACCAATAAGAGAATAAGTTAGCCAAGTGATTCAGATAAACTAGAGGCATAATCAAATTCTTCTTGTGTCTGTTGGAAATTATGAACACTTTCTGAAGAACGATTAAATTATTTAACTCTATATGGCTTCTATGACAACATCTGTGTCAAAGGTTCTGTTTGGAGTCTCTGTTACAGAGGTGGAACAGGATCCGCTTCACAACGGACCTCATTAACTATAATGGGATTTGTCAGGAAGAAAAACACGACTGCAATACTAGATTAAACGTACAATTTGTTTGTAGTCCGCAATCACGGAAACATATGGTTCAGTATAGGAGCCGTGTACACAAAACTGTGGGATGTTTTTTAATGAAGGCCGTATACTAAGCTGTTTCATTTTTACGTTAGAATCACTAATCCTATGACCTCATTGGTGACTATATTCTTAAATGGTTTATAAAATTCAAAATAAGGGTAAAACGTGGCCAACACATGGTTAAACAAATGTATTGCTTCATAAGCTTCTCCTATCTCTAACCACAATCTAGTCCTAAACTCTGAACGAACGAGACAGGTAGATGTAATGTCCACTATCCCTACAGGACGACATCTGTGATTTATTCATGTTGCGTACCCTATTTAGAAAAACAGGGTCAGGAAGTTAACGCTTTCCTCAGCAAGCTGGACTTGTTTTATGTTCATTTCTAACAACCTAAAAGGAATGTACAGGACCAGAAAAACATAGCTGACTTCTACCAGAAACAGCACCACACCCGTCCACAGGTTGAGTATAGTATTGTATAGTATTGCATTGATTTCAATGAAACTGAATTATAATACAAGTCAAATCTCAGGTGTATAGGCAGCACACTTGATTCTTAATATGGGATATGGTGCCAAACCATGGACGATCCACCTAAAATACCATGAAAATGAGACAAATAGCACATAAAATTGGTCAGCACGGTAAACAAGTGGTAGGGCTGTGGACTCCGGCTGTTACCTCACCTCGGGCCCATCTAGCAACACTTGCAATTATCACTGCTAACAATTGTCTTCAATATAAAAGCCAGAAGAAGGGTATCCAGCTAAAATATTGGGTTGTTTTTTTTTGCTAACTTTACAATATTATTTGTATTTCTTCCAAATTGTAATTGCCCAATTGGCTAATTGGGTATTCGGGGCAGAAAAAAACTAGCGCTGGGCGCTTCAGTAAAATAGAGCTGCTATATTTTTCTGCAAATTGTGCTGCAGATTCAACTGTGGTGAAATCAACAGTGAAAATTCATAGTATTTCTGCAACAGAATTTTTTTATGTTGCAATTTGTAAAATCTACAAAATGCTAAAATGTTTTTCTGCATTGAATATGGCATCAGTATCTAGATAAGATTTGTATGCTCTCATCCACTTGAATAGTACTGTAATCCATTGCGGATTTTACCGGTGCAATTAAGCAAATAAATGTAAAGGTAAGTTCACACGGTGGATTATAACTTGGAATTCAAATCACATTCCACGTTGGATTCTACGTCAAAATTCATGTTCAATCCAACTCCCGTTCATTTAAATGGGTGACTCCAACTGGGGAACTACTGCATGGATTTTCTATACCATGGATGTCAAATCCGTGGTTCTGAAAAAAGAATGGACAGGTTCATTTTTTGAAGAACATCCTCCTCAGATTTTACTTTAGCATGTAGCATGTGGATTAGCCCGAATGAAAAAGCGGTAAACCGCATCCAAATCAGAGGCGAAAACTGCCTTTGCAAAGTAAAAATCCTCAACAGAAATCTGACCTATCGCCTTTGATTTCTGCTGAGGATTCCAGGTAAGATTTTTCCCCAAATACCTGATGTGTGAACTTAATATCACCTGTGCAAAATACATGTGCTTCAATACAAATTCAGGATTATTTTCATTAACCTACAACCCATATTCTTGTGAAAAAATGGAGCAAGGGAATCATCTGAATCATCTGCATGGAGTCTTGAACTATAGTTGATTTTTGGCACCCACTAGTGGAGCTGATGCCTTTAGGTCCACCAGTGGAGTTGATTCTTGGGGAGCACCAGTGGAGCTGATGCCTTGGGGCCCACCAGTGGAGCTGATTCTTGGGGGGCCACTAGTGGAGTTGATTCTTGGGGCCCACTAGTGGAGTTGATTCTTGGGGCCCACCAGTGGAACTGATTCTTGGGGCCCACCTATGGAGTTGATTGTTGGGGGCCACCAGTAGAGTTGATTCTTGGAGTCCATCAATGGAGTTGATTATTGGGGTCCATCAGTTGAGTGGATTCTTGAGGCCCACCAATGGAGTTGATTCTTGGGGCCCACCAGTGGAGTTGATTCTTGGGGCCCACCAGTGGATTTGATTCTTGGGGCCACCAGTGGAGTTGATTCTTGGTGCCCACTCATGAAGTTGATTCTTGGGGCCCACCAATGGTGTTGATTCTTGGGGCCCACCAATGGAATTGGTTCTTGAGGCCCACCAATGGAGTTGATTCTTGGGGCCCACCAGTGGAGTTGATTCTTGGGGCCCACCAGTGGAGTTGATTCTTGGGGCCCACCAGTGGTGTTGATTCTTGGGGCCCACCAATGGAATTGGTTCTTGGGGCCCACCAATAGAGTTGATTCTTGGGGCCCACGCTACAGCTACTGTAAATGACTGCCCATAACCCTTGTACTCTGCCTCTCTTTTGCTGCCTCCCTCCCTGAAAACCGATCCCAGGCCAGCCATGCCCAAGGGCCCACCAGGGGTTTCTCTTGCTCCTTTGTGGGACAGTCTTCGCCTGTCTCCCCTGCATTGTGTTTTTTTTTCCAGATACTCCAGGGCCTTCCACACACCAAAAGTATACTGAAAGTCTAAATGGCTTCCTGTGGAAATGGCCCTAGTGTGTATGGGACGGGAAAAATCTGATTAAAAGCCCCATTGGGCAGGGCTGTCTTTACAGCATTATGGGCCCCCAGGAAAAGCAGTGCACTGCACCCTGCCTATACAACTACAAGAAACAGGAATAAAAATGTGAATTATCAATTAAAAAAAAAATTCTCCTTCTACAGAGTTAGTGGGGGATTTGGATGCTAAGGTGGAAGATCAGAAAATTAGTGTGAAATTTTGGTCTATGTGTAGATTAGCATGGAGCCCCTATACTCACAGAAAACTACCTAGCATGCCCATGATTTAAGATGCCACTGACTTTAGGATAAGAACTGGTGTGAAGGGTAACATTCTTTGTACATAGCTTTGGAATATGTGGGTGCCATATAAATAACAGACAGCTGTACGAAACATGGCATCAGACAAACCCCACAAAGCTTGGCCTGATAATGTACAATTTCCTCTAAAATAACATAACGGAAGCGGCACTGTCAAGCTTTGTTACTGGAATCGTCTGCCTACAGAAAGAGAAGCAATAGTTAAAATCAGGCATAATCCGGCAGTTTAAGCACAGACCTCGAGGTCCTGCACCCAAATATGTCCCCTCATTTATCTGTATTGTCAAGAATGTTTTCATCTCAAATCTGAAAGGCCGTCATAAGAGGAGACATTATCTGCTTGATGTGCATGCCAATGTGAGCAGCGGCGGGCGCAGATGTGCACACACAGCTCCTCCTATCAGCGATAGCCATACACTGCATCCACTAAAGCAGAGCCAGGACAAAGCCCATTTTGGGTTGATGATGGCAGACATAGTTGCGGCGCGTCCGATCACAGCCACCTGTCTGCACTGGAATTCTCTGGAGCGTCTCTCACCAGGGCTAATGAGAAACTAATAGACTTTTAATGGAATTTAAAAAAAATTTTTTTTAAAAAAAAAAAATGAAGGAATAGAGGGAACAAGTGTCCTATAATTGTAACTGCTGTCAGCCCGCGTGTCAACGCTCTCATTAAATTCATCACCAGCTGGATGGTAAATTATACCTGCTTCCACTTATTCTTAGTGTCTAGAGGAACTAAAATTAGAAATGATTATCTGCTTTTCTCCAAGGTAATGGCGTCCCGAGAGAGGAAAACCTGGTCCCTCCCCAAGTTAAAAATAAGACAAAAGACATATCATTTGCCTCCTTTGTGACTTTATCCTTCTAAATTGATGGTAATGAAGATAAATGCTTTTAAAATACATCTCCTATGCACAGGATAGGAGATAAGTGTCTGATTGGTGAAGGTCTGATTGCTAGGACCCCACGGTGGTCATGAAAACATGAGTCCCAAAACCCCTGTGATTCCCCCATTCACTATCTACAGGACTGCTGAGGATAGCCCAGTACTCTGTTATCTGTGACAGTGTAATTCATGGTACATCCATGACATCTCCTGAAAAGTCTGTTTTTGTTCTGTTCCCTGTGAAATACCAATTCTGGAACATCTTCTCTTAGAACTCTGTGCTTTACTGCTCCCCTGTTATTCCTTCTAGAAATGTATTACTGAATATGTCAGATGGGCATGACCAATTGGGGGTGTGTCCTGTACAGTCTGACATTGTCCAATCAGTGCTGACAGTCAGTGTGTCCTTTGAAAAGTGGAATGGTAACACCCATCTGACAGATTCAGTCATACATTTCTAGGAGGAATAACAGAGGAACAGCACAACAGAGAGATATAAGAAAAATGCTCCAGAATTGGTATTTTACAGAGCACACAGGTAAGTGCCACAACTTGTTCCTATTCAGTGGGATATCTGTGTCCGATATTTCCCCCAACAAAAATTTCCATTTAACCTCTTTCAAAATGTTAAAAATCTCCAATTCCAAGTCTATGCTGAATCTTCAGCACAGTCGTCCGGTAAAGACTTTTTAACACAGAGTCCGGCAAAAGCAGGAATAGGCACATTTTTCTTTTTATCTACATGCCAGTAAAATATGCTTTATTTCAAGAACAACGCGAGCTAATGGCTGGAATATCTGAGCTTATTGTTGGTGATGAAATTTTAAAGTTGGTTTATTATGAATTTTCTTAAATTTAAGATAAACTTTAACTAGACGTCTGTGGCACCAGTTATCTCCACAACACTTTGTGGTCACATCTCTTTATTTTAACTCAATTAGCTGTTTCATGTACACTTCATGATAGGACCCAGTAGTAAAGAGGTTGCACCATTGTATCAGGGCATATGGATATTATCATGGGGGATCTATGGGCAAAGGTGGCACTGTAAGCTCATGAGTCGCAGTACAAAATCTATATTAAATATTAGCAGAAGGACTTTTGTGCCACCTAAGGCCCCAGGGCCTAAGTGCAACAG
Source organism: Phyllomedusa bahiana (assembly GCA_025379985.1). Lineage (NCBI taxonomy): Eukaryota > Metazoa > Chordata > Amphibia > Anura > Hylidae > Phyllomedusa > Phyllomedusa bahiana. The sequence goes on along the minus strand of JAODAL010014784.1, from coordinate 49,404 downwards.
CTGCTTCTGCATATCCTACTAAAACTATACACATGTCCAGGGCCGGGACAACAGGTAGGCGAAGGTAGGCGATCGCCTAGGGCTCCACTTCATCCCAGGCAGGAAGGGGGCGCAAATAGGTATGGAGTGGGCTGAATTTTACATTGTGATGAGAGGGGTGGGCGCGCGACATGCCTTATTTGCCTAGGGCACCAGAATACCTTGTCCCAGCCCTGCACGTGTCCATGGCACTATGAGCCAGAGCAGAGGAGCATCCCACAATCCCCATCATTCAAACCTCATCCCGAGATAAGCTGGCGATCACTTCATTAAAAACCTTGATTATACCACATAGAACAACCTAAAAAAAGGATATTCGGATTAACCAAACCCACATTCACATGGACTACGAGAATGAGTATGTCAGGAGACTTTACAGCGCAAAATAGTGGACTAAATGAAAAAGATACTTATTACATAAAAAACACAGAAACAACGCGTTTCGTCTATGACAACTTCTTCAGGTTCCATCATCATCGTCATAGACGAAACGCGTTGTTTCTGTGTTTTTTATGTAATAAGTATCTTTTTAATTTAGACCACTAATTTGCGCTGTAAAATCTCCCGGGCATACTCATTCACGTAGTCCAAGTGAATGTGGATTCGGTTAATCCGAATATCCTTGTTTTAGTGTTTAACTCCACACTAGTGGAGCTGTGATGGGAGTGAGCTGCAACAGGCTACGTTTCATTTTCCTTGACGTGTCCGATATTGGATCAACTTCTGTGGATTTAACAAACACACTGACAGCGGAAGTGCGGTCTGGGAAAGCTGGAGCCGGCAATCATCATAGTATGTGGCAACTGACGGTCGGATACTACCTGTGTTTTATGTTTGGCGGAACGGAGGTTGTGCCAGCCTGAAGCCCAACTTTAGAAGCTTAGAGCACAACCTCTTTTCGGTCTATTTATTAGTTAGGTTATATTTGTGCTACGCTGTGGGAGCGCACGTTCTTTGTTTTTTGTTTCTTACATAGGGCAACCTAGCACTTGTGTGCACTCCATTTATGAGGGTTCCTTACATAGAAGGTATGCTCAATCTTCATCAATATCACTCTGGGTAGGGGTGGATGGGGGCTGAAATGGTTGTTATTGATTGCACAGACCAAAGATAGGAATGCTTTCTGAGATATGTCTGATATGATGTCAGTACAGTGAAAACTCTTTCTCTAAACTTTTATTGCTTCAAACAACGTCAGTGTCACAGCTATTCTACTTGCTTTTCAGACATTCGTGGCCTCAAGAAATGAGACGCATCCTGACATCTATAAGCAACACTTGATGACAAGTCCTCCTGGGCACAGTCTGATTTGGAGAAGTAGTTTTTGAGATGATCATATGAACAGGGCTATCCTTATATAATGATGTGAGAATACTGGAAATCTAAGAGATTTAGGGCGACATGTCCCAACATGCCAATGCCAGTTTTTTGGTTTATTTTGCACCAAAACCCCTTTTGACTCCTTATTCTTATTGTAAAAGAACTGTCGTACACCAAAACTAGGCACATTATACACCGGGCACGACACTTTGTAATGCGCCTAAATATGGTGCACTGTGCGCCCCCGTCGTGCAATGTGCCTATTGAGGGGCATTACATATGTTATGCGCCTCCGTCAGGCAATGCGCTGCGATAAGCGCTTTACATATACTACCAATGATACGCTATGGGCCGCGAGTTGCGCAATGCGCCTTTTTTGATGCGATGCGCCTTTTTCGGTGCAATGCGCCTTCTTAGGCGCATTAAGGTATACCTGACGCCAGTTTTTAGAAAGTATCGGACACTGATTTAATGCGCCTAAAACTGGCATGGATACGCCACTTTTCAGACATGTCGCCCTTAGCTTCTATAAAATGTTCTATAACAAAGGCATTATGGGAACAGAACTAAACTCTCTAGCGCATTCTTTCGGATGTAGCCATCCTCAATTCGCTCATGACTTACCAAGTCTTAGAAAGCAAAAAGGATTCAAGTCAAGTCAGTATCGCTTATCTGCATGCAGCTGTTTTGGGGTATTGCCCCTCATCAATGTAGAGTAGAGCTTAATGTCTGGTTGGGTGAGAGGCAATGAATAGCTCAGAAAGGGTTAATGCCTCTCATTAGAGAGAGGCACCATGTCAGTGTGTGAGGATTTGAAGATCGCCTTTTTCACCTCACTGGGCATTTATTATATGGGCACTGAGCATTTGCAGATAATAAAGGCATTATGGGAAGAAAGATGAATGCTCTAGCGTCCTCTGCTGGATTTGCCGTCCTCAATTCGCTCACCGAGTCTTGGAAAATGAAAAGGATTCACCAGTAAGCTTGTTTTCCAAGCGTTTAGCGAATTGAGGATGGCTATATCCAATAGAGGGTGCTAGAGTGTTCAGCTCTCTTCCCATAATGCCTTTGTTATATGTTAATGCCCAGTGAGGTATCAAATCCTCACACACCAACATGGGGCCTCTCCCTACTGAGAGATATTGCCCTTTCTTAATATAGATTTCACAAAATGCAAAGTTTCATTGAGCACTATCCTGAATGTTTTTCGTCCAAACAGACCTTTGTCGAGGTTATCTCTCAACAGAATCTCCACCGTAGAACCTGAATAGAACAGTGGAGAGTCTGTTGAGAGATAAGTTGACAAAGGTCCATTTGAACTGAAATGTTTGGGAAAATGCTCAATGAAACAAGTCTCAAGTTTTGAGAAATGTTCTCTACCCAGAGCGTGAATTTGTTTACTATACTTCAAACGTTCTAATGAATAAAATGTGGTTTTTTTGCATATTGAAATCTGTGTGCCGTTGGTATCTTTTATTTTTGGCAGCAAGTAAAAAGTTGGTTTTCCGATTATAATTGTGGCTTTAAACAGATCTGTCAAAAAAACCTCATATTTTTATATCCATTTTCAATCCATCAAAAATGGATCCATATTTTAAAAGCAAAAAACCCTAAAAAAGGGTGAAATTTTTGCACATGTGCAGAACAAATAATGGATCAGTCAAATGGATGTAAAAACAGATGCAGACAGATGGCCATCCGAGTCTTTTCTGTCAGATTTCCGTTTTATTGAATGAAAAAAATAACGCATCAGACTCCATTACTACATTATTTTATCAGTCAAAAAAAATGGAAATTTAATGGAAAAGATTCAAAGTGATGCAAACTAAGAGCTGAGAAACTCCATAGAAATGAATGGACATCCGTTTCTTTCCATTTTTTTTGCCTCTCAAAAGGAGCAGAAGGACGGAGAGCACAACCCTGATGAGAACCAGGACTAGTGTTGAGTGATTATTAGCGACAAAGTTGAAATCGGCACAGTTTTTATGTTGATTGGATTTTTTCGATCACGCGGTAATTTAGGTGAAAATCTGTGCATAATCTATTAATATCGCGCCATTTTCTGCGCTTCCTGCCATTTTGGCGGCCAGCAAATCAGCTTAGAGAATAGAGCAGGGTGAGCTGGGTGTGCGACGTAAAGACTTGGGATGTGTAGGGTTTTGTGTTTTGGCTGGAAAAATCACATGACCTCGTTTTAACATAGAATACCCCTTCCTGTTCAGCCTCAGTGTGTCAGTGTCTCATAAGAGCAAGACGTGTACAGGTCTCTCTCAATACAGCTCAGCGAAACAGTTCTCTTTGTTCACACAGACTACTATGCTTTTAGCTGTGAACATTAGAACATAGGTATAGCCGCGGAGGGGTTGGGGGGTGAACAAAGACAGACAGGCTGGCAGGATTTTGAAAGGAGAGTGGATATTGTGCAGCCCAGACTCTGCTTTGACCCTGAAATTAAAAATGGGTTTTTAATTAACAGTTTTTGGCCAGTTTTTTGCTGAAATATTAGCTTGTATTTTGTGCAGCCTGAAATTTATATTAGGATACAGATCTTTTCTAGTAACTGCAGGTGTATTTGATAGGTGCAAAACTCACCTTTTATTATCTGTAAACAATTTAATTAGGTTTTTTTTTCACTTTGGCGCAGCTCAGTTTTGTTCAAAGACCCACTTTGTACTTACAATAGGATACAGAACTTTTTTAGTCACCGCAGTGTATTTCATAGGTGCAAAAAAAACGTTTTATTATCCGTACACATTTATTAGGTTTTTTTTTCACTTTGGCGCAGCTCAGTTTTGTTCAAAGACCCACTTTGTATTTACAATAGGATACAGAACTACTCACCGCAGGTGTATTTCATAGGTGCAAAAACCACCTTTTATTATCCATACACAATTTAATTAGGATTTGTTCACTTTGGCGCGGGCCATTTTGTTAAAAAACCATCTTGACGGATATTACCATACAGACATTTGCTAGTAATTGGTGTTGTATTTCATAGGTGCAAAAACCACCTATTATCAGTACAAAATTTAATGTTTTTTTTTCCTTTGGCCCCAGCTCAGTTTTGTTCAAAGACCCACTTTTACTTACAATAGGATACAGAACTTTTCTAGTCACAGCAGGGTGTATTTCATAGGTGCAAAACCAACCTTTTAAATTATCATTACACAATTTAATTACGTTTTTTTTCACTTTGGCGCAGCCCAGTTTTTGTTGAAAGACCCATCTTGTACTTATATTACCATACAGAAATTTGCTAGTAATTGCGGTGTTATTTCATAGGTCAAAACCCACCTTTTATTATCCTTATACATTTAAATAGTTTTTTTTTTTTACTTAGGTGCGGCCAAGTTTTTGTTCATAGAGCCACCTGTATTTAAATTTGAATACAGAAATTTTGTAGTTACTGTTGTTGTATTTCATTGGTGCCAAAACCCCCGTTTGATATCCGTGTAACTTTTAAATAGCTGAATTGCACTTTGGTCAGCCCTAGTTTTTTTCAAATAGCCACTTTGTACGACAATTCTAAATAGAAAATTTTCTAGCAACTGTTCTCGTTTGTCATTGCTCGCAAAAAACGCAATTTCTCAACCGGGTAACTTTGAATAGTTTTTATTGGACCTCAATGAATCTCAGTTCGGGGGCAGATAGCGCAGTTGTATGATAGTTTGTTGAAAAACTATCAATTCCTAGCCCTACTGGGCAGTTGTAAATCCCTGTGACTGCAGGATAGAACACTGTTGATTTTGTCTTACGGTTCTTCCACCAGACCGCATTTCAAACAGGTATTCGCTAGAAAACCTTTCAGTTTCTAATCCTAGTTTGGCTGTAGGAAATTAGAGGGATTTAAGAATAGCTGTGATTTGCCGTTTTTTTAATAAGAGACTGTCAAAAACTCTTCCATATTTTCTTAAATTTTTATCTTTCTGAACATGGAGCAAAATGCATTTGGAAGCGAGAAAAAGAGGGGTGTAGGACAGGGGGTAGGGGTACGAGAGAAGTTGCTCCTTCCAGTGCTGGCGACAACAACGCATGCCAGCGGATCGTCGGTTGCAGGACCGTCAGGCCTGTCATCGCTGGGTCGGGGCCCTGTGAATCTCAGTAACGAACAGCGTCGCCAATCTGTTTCTTCGGGGGTTAAATAACCTGCATCCAGCAGTCTTATCTCCTCGTCCTCCCAGTCATGGCCACCAAGGTCGTCATCAGCATCCTCAGCATCCGTCCAACATGAAGCGAAGGCAGCCCAAATGTCAACTCCTTTACCGATCACTGTGGATAATCCATTTTCTGAAGACCTTTTTGATGACAAAATGCGTTTGGGGTCAGAAGGCATGTTAAAAGATCAAGAGGCCAAAGAGGATGATTTTGTCTGCTCTGACGCCCAGTTACTGATGCCATCAGAGGAGGAGAAGGAAGCCGGTCAATTGGCAAAAATCCCTGGCGGTCGGCAACGCCTTACAGTGCCAAATGCTTGTAGCCCGCAGCTCCTGGATGCAGAATGTCAGGACGACCAAGTCACCTGTGTTGATGATGATGATGACGAAAAATTGCGGATCCAACGTGGTCTTTTCAGCAGAATTTTGTTTGCGAGCGCTTCATCACTGGATGAGGAGGAAGACGATGGGGTAGTGTCAGTACGGGTCCCGCCTCAAAAAGGGAGAGGGCGGTCACAGAAGTCCGCTGAGATGATTCCGCCAGCTACAGTCAGCGCAAACCCCGCTCCTCGCTTATCGCTGTCAAAAAGGTCCAGGACCTCTCAAGCCTGGGCCTTTTTCGAGCAAGCCCTGTTTCCCACCCAGCAATGCCCATAGCCGCCTTGGGCCGTAAACGCATCAGTAGGGGCAAGAATCTTAGTTGTCAAACCACCACCAACATGTCTTGTCACATGCAGCGAATGCATGAGTTGAAATGGAGGGAACACTTGGCCAAAAAAAGGCCACACCGATTCCGGGCTTCCAACACTGTCACACCCTCTGTCTCCGCTCTTCCTCCTCCGCTACCACCAAGCGTTCCTCAGCTGCCCATGCCCCTCAAGTCATGATCAGGATCAGCCTCCGCTTTAGCCTCCACCGTGCCCGAGTACCACCACACCGCCAGAGACCCAATCCTACCCATTCTCCTTCCACCATTTTGACGACCTGCACGCCGTTACAGGGGGCCAGTCTAGCAGCCAGCCTTCTGTCTTCCAGGTTTTGGGAGCAAAAGAAACACTTTAACCCAAACCATCCAAACCAAACCTGAATGTCGGCATTGCCAGGCTTTGGGCCTTTCCGTCTGGTGGACACAGATGGGTTCCGCCACGTCATGGCCCTTGCCTGCCCCCAATACCCAGCAGCCGAGCAGGCATGTCTTTGCCAGAAAAGCCGTCCCTGCCCTGGCCAGCCACGTGTCATCTAAAATTTCAAGCGCGTTGTCTGCATCTGTGTCTGGGAAAGTCCATCTGACCACCGACACATGGACTAGTAATCACGGCCAAGGCCGCTAAAATCTCTGTGACAGCTCACTGGGTGAGCTGGGTGGATGTTTTCGGGTGGTGATGGTGGCTCTCAGGCTCGGCGTACGCTCTTCAAAACCGCAGGGATGGTGCAGGGTTCTGTCCCCCAAGGTCCTCTGGTGGCATCACGTGCCCAGAGACACCATGCCGTGTTGAAATTAATCTGCCTTGGAGACCGTCCACACACAGGTCAGCTCCTGGACGGCTCTAAGCAATGAGACCGAGCGCTGGCTGGGTGGACAAGAACCTTGTGCCAGGAAAGGGTTTGGTGTGCGATACGGCGAAATCTGCGGGCCGCCCTTAAGATGGGTTGGATGGAGCACAACCCTTGCCTGGCACATGTAAATGAACCTTGTCGTTCAGAAATTTCTAAAGAGCTACCCGGGACTGCCTGCTGAGGAAGGCTCGAAGTCTAAGTTCGCACTTCCGCCGTTCGCACCCTGCTTCATCCCGCCTGGTTGTGTTGCAGCGTCAGCTTGGCCTCCCCGTCAACCGTCTCATTGTTCACGTGGGAACACGCTGGAATTCCCCTCCACATTGCTCCAGCGATTGTGGCAGCAGCGCAATCCATTACGCAGTACAAGTGACACATGGCCTGACAAGCAGCGGTGCGGACCTCGGGGTGTTGAGGGCCCGAGAGTTGAGGCAGGTGAAAGAGCTCTGCACCATCCTTGCCAGTTTTGAAGAAGCCACCAAAAATGGTCAGTGCGGACAATGCCCTTGTCAGCATGAGCATTGTGGTGATCTTAGTTCTGGAAAAGATCGTTGAAACTCTGAAAAATCAGGTCCCCAGCGACGGAGGAGGAGACGGACACAGATGCGACACGGAGCCTTTCCCCTCCGTCAAATCCACAAGGCCCGACGTTTTCACAATTTATCGGTCTTCATTAGGCAGTGGTTCAGGGTCCAAAGGTAGTGCAAGGTGGCGCATCAGCTCTCAGGGTGCATCATCTCAGGCAAGTCAGGGCTGTGTTGAAGCCGTGCCGGAGGAGGAGGAGGAGGAGGTATTCCTGGACACCGACGTTACCGACGTCCCTGCCTTGGAAAGAGGTTGGCGGGGAATTTGAGGCGGAGGAGGAAGATGAGAAGATCAGTTTGCTAGTGCCCTTCGAAACCCCGAGGCTTGGGAAATCAAGGCTCCATCTCTCACATGGGTGCTTGGATGCTCCATTTCCTCCAACATGATCCTCGCATTAAGGCCAACAAAATGAACAACAGTTACTGATGGCAAACCCTTTCCCGGATCCCGGGACAAAACAAAACTCAGCACTTTCCTTTCCCCCCACCCACATAGAAGTAAAATGCAGAAAATGGAGACCTTGCTGAATTTATCAACTGGAGACATTTTGTTTTTCGTCTGCTTCATGTTCTTCAAATGTCACGGTGGAACAACGTCAGCAACGTGACAGCAGTAGAGGGCCAAGTAGCCGCAGCGGCAGCAGCAGCAGCAGGCAGTGTGGCAGAAGCCTAATGGGTGACCTCTGGCAATCTTTATTTACCACCTCACCAACGCATGTAATGCAGGGCACACATACAACACACAGAGATCAGCTTAAGATCATGGTGCACGACTATCTGCGTCTCAACACCGATGTTTTTGGATGTGTTCCGGACCCAATTGACTTCTGGGTATCCAAATCGCTCGCCACGCCATAGAGGTGTTGTCCTGCCCAGCAGCCAGCGCATATCTGAGCGGAACCTTCAGCACAGCTTTGGGGGAGTCATTACAGACAAAAAGCATCCGGCTTTCCACAGATAATGTGGAATTTTTTTGACTTTTTATCAAGATGAATGAGGCATGGATCTCTGATGATGTTGTGGCCCCAATTGCCGAGGTCACCGATATTGCCGGTCTACTTCACATTCCTCTTCAAACAGAAATGGTCCTCTTGAAAAAAAATTTTTTAACTGATCATTTCTCTCTGCAATTTTTATTCTCAGTTCCCAAAAGATCATTTTGCTGGTTTTGCAGTGCGGAGACTGTAAAAGACACCAAGGTTTCATGACAAAACCGTAATCCACTTACTCACTTTAACTTTAGAAGTTTTCGCATTGTCAATGGTTTTGAGGTCATGTTGCTGTGAGATACAGCTATAAATATGGTCCTTTGGAACAGAAATGTGGCTTCTAATTGGCATTTCTCCATCACAAATGTTAATAGTGGCTGAGAATCATATTTTAAAATTTTTTGGGGTCATGTTGCCCGTGAGATACAGCTATAATCATGGTCCTTTGGAACAAAATGTGGGTTCTAAGTGTCATTTCTCCCTCACAATTTTTAACAGTGGCTGAGAAGTCATTTTTTATAATTTTTTGGGTCATGCTGCTTTTAAATGCAGCAATAAATACAGGGCCTAAAACTAAAAATGTTGTTTCTAACAGACATTTTGTTCTTCACAATAGTCAAAATGGCTCAAGGGTCCATGTTTTGAATTTTTGGGGGCATTTTGCTGTGAAATGCAGCTATACTACAGTCGTATTCTAAAAAATGTGGTTTCTAAAAAGACATTTTTTCTTCACAATTGTCAAAAGTGGCTCAAGGTCATGTTTTGAATTTTTGGGAGCATTTGCTGTGAAATGCAGCTATACTACAGGTCCTATTCTAAAAAATGTGGTTTCTAACATACATTTGTTCTTCACAATTGTCAAAAGTGGCTCAAGGGTGATGGTGCTGTCAATAACAGGAATAGGTAGGACACTGTTAATGGACACATGTGCCAAAATGACTTGTTTTTGCAAGATCTTTAAAATAGCTAATATTTAATACAATTAAAAAAAAGAGAAACATCCTATTCCATCCTATTTTAAAAATGTGTTTTCTAGAATCAAACTACTAAAAAACTGGCATGTACAAAATAGCTGATACAAATATTCCTCTGAATTGTACAAGGGAGGTACAGGAAGACGTGAACAGATGTAGGTTACCCAGGACAGGTCTAGTCAATGTCCAGTTCAACTAAAATGGTGGTTGAAAGACTCCTTTTTCCAGCACTTTTTAATCTGTGGGTCAGACAGGTTTAATGGTCATACTGCGGTCCAGGACAGGTATAGTCAATATCCAATTCAACTAAAATGGTGGTTCAAAGACTCCTTTTTCCAGCACTTTTTTAAACTGGGGGCAGACAGGTTTAATGGCATACTGTGGTACAGAACGGTATAGTCAATGTCCATTTAAACTAAAATGGTGGTTAAAAGACTCCTTTTTCCGGCACTTTTTGAATCTGTGGGTCAGATAGGTTTAAGGGTCATGCTGCGTTCCAGGACAGGTCTAGTCAATGTTCAGTTCAAGTAAGATGATGGTTCAAATCATACTGCCTTCTGGCACTTTTTAATTTGTGGGTGATGCAGGTTTAAGGGTCAGGCTGTGGTACAAGACAGGGATAGTGAATGGTCTGTGACTTTTTTTCTGTGGCTTTTATGACCTAAGTGTGTTGCCTAAGATGTAGCACGTATCCATTTGACTGTTGTGGATGTTAATTCCAGCTTCTCCAGCCCTGTTTGGGTGTAATAATGAAGGTGTTGTTCCTCTCCCATAGACTTTAATGGTCATCGGCGATAATCTATTATCGACTATCGGAAATCGTCTTGATAATTGCCGATATCGACTATCGACCCGATGATGATAGTCAACGTAATCGCTCATCACTAACCAGGACTAACTCTTTTGAACTGAAGGGAAAACGTTATGGCCAGTTTTACACAAGTGTATTAGAGGCACATTTTTGCACCCATTTTAGGGGCATATTCCAGTTTGACCACAGATTTAATAAGCAGGGGTTTATAATTGGAGTTATTAAATCTGTGATGGAGTCTTGACCCTTACACAGGCACAGGAAAACCCATCAAGGGTAGTTTAAAAAAAAACAAAACACTGCGTTTTTGATGTAGTTTTATAAAGCCAAGGCCAAAAGTGGAGTAAATATCAAAGAAAGACCCCTCTCTTCCCCCACATCTTCAGCAGGGGCTTTGGTGCACTGCTACCTCTGTGCAGTATAGATTCATATTTGCTTTTTTTCTGCATGGTTACATTTCCTTCTTTCTTTGTCTAATTTTTGGATGATATTTTGTTTATAAGGTAGCAGATCATAAATCAAATAGGTATCTTTTCTGGTCTTACTGTCGAATACTTTTTTTTGCTACAATATCACATTACTGTTGGGCTGTTGTACAATATTCAGGAAGTGTTACCTGTATTAGATATTTACCATACCATACCACTGCTTTGTATCCTTCCTAGTGGTTACAGTTTGGCCATTACTGTAGTTTCTTTTTAGTTTTGTTAAATTCAGCCTCTTCATGGCTTTTGTTTTGAACCTGGTTTTTTTGGGGTTTTTTTTGTCTTAATAAAGTATATTTTTATACGTTAGTTCCTTGGGTGTGCACTTTTATAGTGTGGCCCTTTCTCCTTTTTGTTGGGTTGCATGTGCTTTGACACACTGGCTGCACCCCTTAAGATAATTATTATTCTTTAAAATGTAATGCAAATCCCTTTTTCATTTCATACCTGTGTAATAGTACCCTTATTGGGTAGGTTGCATGGTATTTTAATACCTTCTTATTTAGAGTTCCCTATGTATAGCCCATGGGTGAGAAGCGTGGTTGTTCCTATATCAATAAATCTCAATAAAGAGGTGTCTGCCTCATGTACTGTAATTATATAGACTCAAAACAAAGCACACAAGACAAAACATCAAACAAGTTCAAGATATAACCTGCAATTATTTTTTTTTTTAGAAAACAAGAGCCAAAGTCATGACATGATTTACTGCATAAGACAAAATTCCAAAGTACTGTACAATAACCACTGGCCCTGAAAACATAAAGTAGCAGATGCTGGGACTCAGTCATGTAATGCCTTACACCGGTGAGCTGTGTACTCTATTCCTGCACTTTATTATGAAATGTAATATTGCCTAATAAAAGAAGTACTTTTAATCTTCATTAAGTGAGTGCTGGAATCTCCCTGCTTGTACACTGATCAGCCGTAGCATTAAAACCAAGTATAGGCCTAATTTACAACACAAAAACAGCTCTGAGCTGTCAATGCAAGATCTCCACAAGACCTCTGAAGGTGTCCTGTGGTATCTGGCACAAGATGTTGACAGCAGGTCCTTTAAGTCTTGTAAACTGTAATGTCATGGATCACTTTTTACAGAACATCCCACAGATGCTCGATTGGATTGAGATCTGGAGAATTTAGTGTCCATACCACCACCTTGAACTCTTTGTCATGTTCCTCCACCCATTACTGAACAATGGTTGCACTGTGGCCAGGCTGCTATCCTACTTAAAGATGGCACTGCCATTAGGGAATATCACGGCCATAAAGGGATGGGCTTGTTCTGTATTATATTGATGTAGGTGCTACATGTCACAGTAACATCCAAATGAAGTCAGGACCCAAGTTTTCCCAGCAGAAGATTGCCCAGAGCATCCCACTGGCTCCGCCATCTTGTCTTCTTGCACATGCACCTGGCCATCCACATGATGCAAAAGATCATCAGACCAGGCCACCTTTTAGCATTGCTCCATGGTCCAGTTCTGATGGTCACATGTCATTATAGGTGCACTTGGCAGTAGAAGGGGTCGGCATCAGTCCTCTGAGCAGTCTGCAGCTACCCAGCCCTCAGACAGACATCACATGGGTGTTGTATATTCTTTTGACCATCATTCTTGGCTTTTTATGTACTTTGCACTTTATTTGAGGTATATTTATTGGACTAACAAAGTCTTAAATGGTTAATTATCTATTTTTATGAATTAACACTTATGACCTACAATATTTCTTTCCACTATTTATTATACTAACTTCAGGTGATCACCCTTTTTCTGGTCTTAGTACCTTTGTAAATTATTATCTGTAAATTGCTGTCTGCAGATGTATGCTCACTGCGTGTGACTAGCCACTATTTCATCAATGTCTTTAACTTCATTTTTATATATCTGAATTCCTAAAAAAATTATATGAATGATGAGTTGGTGTAATATCCTTAGCTAAAGGTGTATACGTTATAATTTAGGGTGGTCCAGTGAGAACCTTATAAAGTATTGATTACAGATGTAAGTGAGACAAGCCCTTGTGTGTCCTGACACATTTCTATCATAGCCAACTATAACTTTTTCAGAATTTTGTGCTACTGTAGCTCTTCTGTGTGATCGGACCAGACAGGGCAGCCGATCTGGAAAGCAGGGATTGTAATAAACCTTCCCTGTTTTGTCAGTAAAAATCCCAGATATCGATAATAGCCGGCTCTCCACCCGTGCAGCTGCACAATTAGTCTCAGTCCATGTAAAGATAAACTGTCACCACCCGGATAATTATGGTCAACGAGTGGTTGGTAATAGGTTAATGAGCCTTGAGTGCTCATGACCTTGATTCATCGGTTGTCCTCCCTTGGACTATTTTTGGCCAGTACTAGGCATTAAATACCAGGAACATCTCACAGGATCTATCATTTTGGAGATGCTCTAACCTAGCCATATAGCCTTCACAATTTAAAGGGAATGTGTCATCAAAAAATGTCATTTTTTAAGTCCCATTTTTATGTTAAACACATTTTTTAGGATTTTTTTTTTTTTTTACATTGTTCATATCACTTTAAATATTTTGTAATACTTCTTAAGTATTGCAGTTTTCACTTTGGCCACTAGGCCTTGTTTGCACTGCTTTAACAGCAGTCAGAGAGATGCTTTACAGTAGCTTCATGCACATAGGAGACTTAAGACTGACTCAGTCCCATTGACTTCTATAGGAGAGTTTTCTAGTCATGCTCTGTGACCTAGGAAGAAGTCAATGTGCAGCGAGGTGAAAGGGTGAACTGTGACTATCTCCTCTTGTGACTGGTGGATCCTGTGTTATCTATTCACACTGGTGTCTCCTTTCAGTTTGACCCTCTTTGTGCTGATAATGAGCAGACAGCTGAGAATCTTTCTCTACAGAACAGGAAGTGCCAGACTATTATTAGGCCTAGTGGCCATAGAGAAAACTGCAGGACTTAAGAATTATTAAAAAATATTGAAAGTGATATAGAAAATTAGAAAAAAATATAACCAAAAATTCTTAAAAAATTGTGTTGAACATAAAAATGTGAATTAAACAATAAGTCATTTTTGATGACACATTCCCTTTAACTCTTGTCAAAAAGATCTCCACATTTGCCTATGTTTCCTGCTTCTAACACATCAACATCAAGGCCTGACTATTCACTTACTGCCTAATAAATCCCAATCCTTGACAGGTGTCATTGTCATGAGATAATCAATGTTAATCACATCACCCGTAACCTGTTTTAAGATTATGGTGTATATTATATCCAGAAATATTAATAAAGCCAGTGTGGGACTGGGGTGTCTGGGGCTCACCAGTGGAGTTTAAACTTGGGGCCCACTAGTGGGGTTGATTCTTGAGTCCCACCAGTGGGTTTTACTCATAATGCAGCAGTGGCAGCTATAACGAATCAAGTTTTGAACAGATCCCAAGAGCCCAGATGCACCCCACTGACCTCTAATGGATTCCATCAGGTTCTCAGTGGGAATTATGACATATCACAAAATGATATCTCAAGACTCCACATTATTGGACATGCTCAAAGACATCTGATGGCTGCTGAGCAGACATACTACTTGGATGCTTGGAAATATCCTTCCTCCTACGTTTTTCATGGAATTTTTCTTTGCATCTTTAACTGCTTTTTTTTTTCTTCTTACCGTCCAAAATTCTGGCAGCAGAAGACATTTTAAAAGGTTTGGACATCTGGTAAAATCCTTCCTGAGACCTGCTTACAGCTCGCGACAAGCTGGGTTCAGAGAATGCAGAGATGCACAGCTCCCCCCCATTCATGTCTATAGGAATTCCGAATATACCTGAGCACACTCACTTGGCTGTGTTTGGAACTGCCATAGAAATGAGCAGACCATCTTCTCACACTTTGAGGCCAACCCGTAGTGAGTTATGAGCTACCTTGGAGAGGATTTTTTATGAGCTGGCAGGCACCCCCCTTAAAATCCATAGAGATATGTAGAAAACACTACATACACTGGGGCAGATTTATCAATTGTGTCTAGAACAGTACAAACCTAGACCAGGCAGTTTAAGGATCACCAATGTATCACAGTGACTCATGCTGTTTGATAAATTTAGTGCATTTTTAGACTTTTTATATCAGAGATTGATTGCCTTACCTTGAACCCAAAAATTACCACATTTTCTTTTTTTTTTTTTGCATTTTAGACCACATCTCCTTCCCTTCTTTGGCCATACCACCTTGTCAAGTAAAAAGAATGAAACGTGAATAAGACCTGGAAGAAAACCCCTATCATAAAGACACATTTACAACTCTCTCACAATAAGTTTACTCTACTTCTTCTGGATCAACACATAAGGAAAATGCTATAAGTAGTTCTTGGTGGACATTAGTCTTTTTTCAGTTTATGCCAGTGCGACCCAAACATTGAATATAACCAATTTTCTGCCATAGAAATGAAAGTGGGATACCATACACATAAAAACTTTGGAGGTATAAGAAATCACAATAGATAATTACTGAGGAAATCTCAAAAACATCCATTACATAGGAAGTTGGATGATTGCTATGTCATGGGGCCTCCAGTCTCGCCTGCTTTGGTGATGGTAGTCCAAACTACTGCCAAAGGATCGTTCATTGCTTGTGTTATTGGGAAAAATGTGTATACTTTGTACTTACCATATCGTCTGCTGGTCCTCCATGCTCTGATAGCATAATGTAGAACCCCGTCCATCCAGACCAAGAACCAGCTTATACAAAATCCTAACAAGAGTCCCAGCATAAGGTCAATCTCTTGCTTAGTTACATTGTCAGTGACAAAGTAATTCTCTGATGAGTCCACCACTGACTGATCTCCATCGTATGGGATGACATAATGAATGTGGTACCTGAAAGATTGTTTGAGGTGACAAAAAAAAGTTCAGTTAGTAAAGAACATATAGGATGAATGCGTCTTATTACCAAATGAACCAAATTAGGAAGAAAGAGTAAATGGGTTTTCCTATGAAAGACTGTAAGGAGTATCAATTAGGCCTGTCATGGGGTCATCTTGTTGGGTTTCAGTAATTGGGACCTCAACCAAAGCCAAGAACTTTGGATGTGTTAAAAGAAAAATTTAATTTAGGGACCTCGTCATTAGATTCAATGGGAAAAGTTATCGACTTACATGAGTCTGTTGTGGGAAATCCCATTTAACCCTTGAGCTACTTACCCAACAGAAGATAACAATGATATGTAGTAAAGTATGGCACAGTGTCACAGCAACTAGCATGGAAGGAGTCAGATGTGATGACCAGGAACTTTTTGATAGCAGGTTACCTTAGCCTTTAGTCATTATTACAGCACAGGTAACCTCCGAGGCCCAAGGTATGGACAAACTTATATGTGGTTCTCTAGACATTTCCTCCTCGGTGGGTGCTTCAAGGTGCCGATAAGCTAACTGCACAGGGGCCTAATAGATAAGGAGACCCACTGCCATCTTCAATGGCATGTAAGAGCCTAGGCCAATGAATTTCATAGGGCTATACAATACATGGAAACCTCCAAAGAAGCATTTATGCTATCTATCATACATGAAAAAAACTTTGAGATTCTTAGTTCACACGTTTTGATCAAAAAATGTTTAAGAGAAGTCTGAATTTGGCTCTATTGAGAGGTAAAGATAGCGTAGGACCACCCACCTTGAGATCCCGTTGTAAGCCAGGGGTGGCTTAAACATTTTTTGATCAAAACGTGTGAACTAAGAATCTCAATGTTTTTTTTCATGTATGATAGATAGCATAAATGCTTCTTTAGAGGTTTCCATATATTGTATAGCCCTTTTAGCAGTGGTGTGCCACTGGTAATGGTGTGCGTGTATATATATATATATATATAATATTATATATATTTATATATTTAATAATATATTTTTATGCCGCAACCATCCAGTGGCACCCAGGTTCACATTGTGTTTTTCAGAAATGTTTTTTGTGCAGAACTATACGTTGTATTTGGCATATATTGCTTTTAATCTATATAGGGAGGAAGGGATGCCTCAATTTTGGTTGCTTGCACCCCGCCCACCTCCACAGGCTGTTATATCAGTCAAGTATGCTTGCAAGGTTGGTGTTTTTTTATTTTTCTCTCTGGATTATGGAGGTCGGTTGACCCATTGAGAAGTCTGAATTTGGCTCTATTGAGAGGTCAAGATAGCGTAGGACCACCCGCCTTGAGATCCCGTTGTAAGCCGGGGGTGGCTTAAACATTTTTTAATCAAAACGTGTGAACTAAGAATCTCAAAGTTTTTTTTAATGAATTTCATAGCTCACACTTACATTTTGTTTAGAGAATATAAGGAGATATTCTATATCGAGAAGGCCCATATACCCGTCCTGTCTATCCCCGGGTGTTTCCTCTCAGGAGGATTGTTGTAAGAAGTGTTTACTATTTTTGATTGTTTTTAGCTTCTGACTTAACATCTATATATTTGAGCCACTTAATGAAGGTAATAGATAAGGGGTCATGGTATAGTAATTAAGAAACCATAGGATTTATAATTCTCAAAACATTAAGTTTGTGCTTGGTGGGTTTGATAGAAATTGTAGGACAAGTTAAAGTGGATTAACTCTACTTGATAGAAGATGCAGCCTATTAATAATGTTTCCAGTAAGCTGAAATTACGCACCAAGGGAGGGAAGGACCATTAAATATCCAGACGCTGGCCTCATAGTGGTTGTCACTCATCCTTCTGCAGGTTTTTTAAGAAAACTAATGACCACCCAATACAAATGTTTCACTTTGTAGTCGAAAACAAGTTTCCTGGAGTAAATTGCACAAAATTTACTAAAGAGGACCTGTGCCTTTTCTTACATGTCTGTTTTAGGAAATACTTGTGTTCAGCGTCGGACTGAGTGCCTTGGCCCGACAGGTGGAGTTGATTCTACCACACAGTACCACACCATCCAATGGAAGGTACCACACAGTGCACCATCCAACGGAAGGCACCACACAGTGCACCATCCAATGGAAGATACCACACAGTGCACCATCCAACGGAAGGTGCCACACAGTGCACAATCCAAAAGACGGTACCACATAATGCACCATCCAACGGAAGGCACCACACAGTGCACAATCCAACAGTCGGTACCACACAGTGCACCATCCAACGAAAGGCACCACACAGTGCACAATCCAACGGAAGGCACCACACAGTGCACAATCCAACGGAAGGTACCACACAGTGCACCATCCAATGGAAAGGAACCTCCAACAGGAGGTACCACACAGTGCACAATCCAACAGGAGGTACCACACAGTGCACAATCCAACGGAAGGTGCCACACAATGCACCATCCAACGGAAGGTACCACACAGTGCACCATCCAATGGAAGGTACCACACAGTGCACCATCCAATGGAAGGTACCACACAGTGCACAATCCACAGAAGGTACCACACACTGCAACATCCACTGGCAGGTACCACACAGTGCACCATCCAATGGAAGGTGCCACACAGTGCACAATCCAACGGAAGGTACCACACAGTGCACCAACCAAAAGGGAAGGTACCACAATGCCAATCCAAGAAGGCCACACTGCACCTCCAAGGGAAGGGTGCCCCCCAGGCAAACCCAACGGAAGGTACCACACAGGCACCACCCAATGGAAAGGTACCCCAAAGGGAGGTACCCCACAGTGCACAATCCAACAAGGGGACCAACAATGCAAAACCAAGGAAAGTGCCACAAAATGAACCACCCAAGGGAAGGTGCCACACAATGCACCACCCAAAACGGAGGTACCCAACAGTGCCCAACCAAAAGACGGTCCCAAATATGCCCCACCAACGGAATGTACCACACAGTGCACAATCCAACGGAAGGTCCACACAGGCAAATCCAACGGAAGGTCCCACACAGGCCAATCCAATGGAAGGTAACCACAGTCCCAATCCAACAGACGGTCCCCACTAATGCCCCTAAAACGGAATGTACCACACAGTGCACCACCCAAGGAAAGGTACTACACATGCCAATCCAAGGGGAAGGGTCCCCACACAGTGCAAATCCAGGGAAAGGTACCACCAGTGCCCAATCCACAGAGGGGTACCCCCTTTTTATGCACCATCCAACGGAATTTCCACACAGTGCAAAATCCAACGGAAGGTACCAACAGTGCAAATTTCCAGGGGAAAGGTACCACACATGCACCATCCAAGGGGTCCCACACAGTGCCAATCCAAATGGAAAGGGTATACACAAGCCCCACCCCAAGGAAGGTACACACAGTGCACAATCCTGGAAGGTACTCCACAATGCACCATCCAACGGAAGGTACCACACAGTGCACAATCCAATGGAAGGTACTACACAATGCACCATCCAACGGAAGGTACCACACAGTGCACCATCCAATGGAAGGTACCACACAGAGCACCATCCAATGGAAGGTACCACACAATGCACAATCCAACGGAAGGCACCACACAGTGCACCATCCAACAGAATGTATTAAAAAGTGCACTGCCTATGCCCAACAAGAATTTCAACACTGAAATTTTGATTTTTGCCAGACTTCCCCTTTAAAATGTCTTGTGTATCCAAGGTTTCATAAGATGAATCCTGATCCTGTTTGCTAATTCTTAGCGTGCTATAGTCTCTAGGTCTTTTTTATTATAAGGAAATCCACTGCTTCCTATGCAGTCAGTCCTCGTGTCTCTCTGCAGTTGCTCAGCAGGGGATTAATGGCACAGAGTGCTGCGTCCATGGCTGCAACCTCCCCAACACAATGCAGCAAGAGCACTGCACAGGTTGCGAGGGTTCTGCGGAGATAGCGGGCTCCAGCTGTCAATCATCCAGGGATTAGTATTAGGTCTTGGCAGAAATGCTGGAAACATACAAATGTTTTCTGTAAACAAAGAGCTGCACGGCTGAGCACATCCTCCAGCAGACACAATTTAGAAATGACTTAATGTGACACACCTGCACAGGCAGAAGCCTCTGTTTAACTAGAGACTAGAAAAGCAGAGATAGAAGACACAGCGGGTCGACAGATTGCAGAGATGGAGCTGCTACATCCTTGAAGGAACGGAAGCAGGTGTTCAATATAGATCCTGTTGTGAATGCACCCTCTACTAAATAGTAGATGTGGCCCCGTAACTGCAAGTGCTGAAGACAGACTATCCATGTAATAAGAAATTACAACTCCAGACAATGCATTCACTATGGGGATTCGAACTACATCCTACACCCACATTGGGTGATCACCCTGACGTCGATAAAGCTTCTTCACTCATACATTTTGCACAGTGTTTTTCTTTCTCCCCCCCCCCAAAAAAAAACGACATATTTTTTAGGCTTTAGGGGCGACATGTATGATCGGGCTTTTCGCCTGTTTTTTGGTGTAACCTGCGCCTCCCGGCCCGAATCCCCCTGTCGGACGCAGGGATGCAGTGTTAGGCGCAGCGTTCGCCACTTTCAGCTGCGCCCCGCATGAAGGGGCGGGCAATGGGCGCGGGGTAGGTGTTCCGGGGGGGGGACGCGGCGCGCTCGAAAACTCCGAGGCATGTACGATGGCGGCTCGCCAAAGTGCGGTGCATTGCAGCGCTCGGCAGCTCCGACAGGCAGACCTGGTTTATTTTGGTCTAAATGCTCCGGCGGCGGCGAAGTGAAGCAGGATCGGAATATGCGAGGAAGCAGATAGAAGATCGCGACAGAAATCTCGGCGCTCTGCTCCGTGCAGCATGGAGTATGATTCCAAAAAAATTGCCTTTATAAAGGCGGAAAACATTGTCAGAAAAGAGCTGAACCTCAAAAATAAACATAATAGAAAAAAAAAATCACTTTCCAAAAATCTAGAACGGCGCAATATCAGGAAATCGGATATTGGAAATTGCCGGGAAATACAGTAATTCAAATTCTGAAAGCTATTCTCATTGGTCGGCATAACCCGGCCAATCAGAATAGGAGCGACAGTGAACCATTAAAACCTATAGAGAACGATTGACCATCAGAATCAACGCGCGGGACAGTTCAAAATACAGTAAAAATGCAGAAAAGAGCTGATTGGTTGAGCTAGTGGGGCTTGGCTAGCTCGGCCAATCAGAATAGGAGCGACAAAGACCCATTATGCCTATGGAGAATTTTAAACCCAATCAAAATCCAAGGCGGGACAGTTCAAAATACAGTAAAAAGGCAGAAAAGAGCTGATAGGTTAATGCGGTGGGGGCTTGCTATCCCAGCCAATCAGAGCGCGAGCTACTTCTCCCATTGTAGTCATGGAGAGATGGGGCACTGAAATCTCGGCGCTCGCGCCGTGCGGCATGGAGTATGAATAAAAAAATCATTTTTATTAAGTGTAAAAACATTATCAGATAAAGAGCTAAAACCTTCTTTAAAAATAAGCATTAATCCAACAGCGTTTCAACCGGCGCTACAGAATTGCAAAAAAAACGGTCGTAATTAAATGTTGAGCTTCTATTGGTCGGCAGAGCCAGCCAGTGGGCGAAAAACCATATGGAGAAGTTTGCCATCAGAATAGGAGCGACAGTCCATTATACCTATGGAGAAATTTGAGCAATCAAATCCAAGGCGGACAGTTCAAATACGTTAAAATACAGAAAAGAGCGATTGGTGAGCTGCGGGGCTTGGTATCCCACCATCAAGCGAGCTACTTCTCCCATGTAGTCTATGGAGAGCGGCGCAGAATCTCGGCGCTCAGCGCCGTGCGACATGTGTATTATAAAAAAATCATTTTGATAGTGAAACATTATCCATAAGAGCTAAACCTTCTGTAAAAATAATCAGTTTAACCCGAAAAACGCGTTTGTCGCGAGACGCGCTACATGGAATTGCAATAAGAGATGCTGGGAATACTAATTCAAATTGTTAGCTTCGATTGGTCGGATAAACCAGCAATCAGAATAGGAGCGACAGTGGCCCATTATATCCTATGGAGAAAAATTGACCAATCAGAATAGGAGCGACAGGGACCCATTATAAACCTATGGAGAAAAATTGACCAATCATATTCAAAGGCGGGACAGTTCAAAATACAGTAAAAATGCAGAAACGAGCTGATTGGTTGAGCGGCGGGGGCTCATCCAGCTTAGCCAATCAGAGCACGAGCTACTTTCTCATAGAGTTCTATGGGGAAAAGAAAGCTCTGTGATTGGCTAAGTTAAAAGAGGCGCGGTTATTTGGATCAATGGGAGAGCAAGCGATGCTCCTATGGGTTTTCTAATGCAATCTGAAATAAAACTGTACATGGCCGAAATCAAATTATAACACTACAGAAGTTGTCCCGATGTGTATATAAAATGAATAATAATATGGGGTAACGAAAAAAAATATTTATTGAATATTATCATGTTTATTTCTTTATTTTCGTTATCCAAGGATCAATAGTATTGGTGCAACGAAAATAAATAAATAAACATGATTTTATTGAATTAATATTTTTTTTTCGTTACCTCATATTATTCATTCGTTTTATATACACATCGGGACAACTTCTGTAGTGTTATCATTTGATTTCGGCCATGTACAGTTTTATTTCAGTTTGCATTAGAAAACCCATTAGGAGCGTCGCTCGCTCTCCCATTGGTCCAAAAAAACCGCGCCTCTTTTAACTTAGCCAATCAAAAAGAGCTCGCTCGGAATTTCTTTTCCCCATAGAACTCTATGAGAAAGTAGCTCGCGCTCTGATTGGCTAAGCTGGATGAGCCCCCGCTAGCTCAACCAATCAGCTCGTTTCTGCCTTTTTACTGTGTTTTGAACTGTCCCGCCTTTGAATATGATTGGTCAATTTTTCTCCATAGGATATAATGGGTCCCTATCGCTCCTATTCTGATTGGTCTATTCTCCTCCATACGATATAATGGGCCACTGTCGCTCCTATTCTGATTGGCTGGTTTATACCGACCAATCAGAAGAGCTTAAACAATTTGAATTACTGTATTTCCCGGCGATTCTCTCTATTGCAATTATTGCAATTCTCGGCGACAAACGCGTTGTTCGGGGTTTTAACTGATTTGTTTTTACAGAATGTTTTAGCTCTTTATATGATAATGATTTACACTTAATCAAAATGATTTTTTTTATTAATACTTCATGCCGCACGGCGCTGAGCGCCGAGATTGCATTGCGCCGATCTCTCCATAGACTACAATGGGAGAAGTAGCTCGCGCTCTGATTGGCTGGGATAGCCAAGCTCCCACTAGCTCAGCCAATCAGCTCTTTTCTGTATTTTTACTGTATTTTGAACTGTCCCGCCTTGGATTTTGATTGGTCAAAACTTCTCCATAGGATATAATGGGTCTTTGTCGCTCCTATTCTGATTGGTCAATAGTTCTCCATAGGTTTTAATGGGACACTGTCGCTCCTATTCTGATTTGCTGGTTAATGCCGACCAATGAGAAGAGCTTAAACAATTTGAATTACTGTATTTCCCGGCAATTCTCTCTATTGCAATTCCTATGTAGCGCCGATCTCGGCGACAAACGCGTTGTTATGGATTTTATTAATGTATGTTTATAGAAGGTTTCAGCTCTTTTTCAGAGAATATTTTACACTTAATAAAAATGATTTTTTAATTCATACTCCATGCCGCACGGCGCTGAGAGCCGAGATTGCATGGCGCCGATCTCTCCATAGACTACAATGGGAGAAGTAGCTCGCGCTCTGATTGGCTGGGATAGCCAAGCCCCTGCTAGCTCAACCAATCAGCTCTATTCTGCATTTTTACTGTATTTTGAACTGTCCCGCCTTTGAATTTGATTGGTCAATAGTTCTCCATAGGTTTTAATGGTTCAATGTCGCTCCTATTCTGATTGGCCGGTTTATGCTGACCAATAAGAATAGCTTTCAGAATTTGAATTACTGTATTACCCGCTAATTTCCTATATCCTAATTCTTGAATTAGGATATTGGAAAGTGATTTTGTTTTATGTATTTTTTATTTTTAAGGTTTCAGCTCTTTTTCTGAGAATGTAGAACGCCTTTATAAAGGCGATTTTTGATTCATACTCCGCACCGACATGTGGAATGATTTCTCGCTGTTCCAGCCTGTCTCGCATCGGAACAGATTTTCGGCGCAGTCCCGCACGGCGCCTAAGTCCCGCACTGCGCCCAAGTCCCAGCACTGTGCCCCACACACACTGGCGAGGCGCAGGGAACTTTTCCCCGCATGTACGAATGCACCGCCTCGGACAGCGAATCTCAGGCGCAGCGCCGCACTGGGCCTAAGTCCCGCACTGCGCCTAACACACTGGCGAGGCGCGGCGGACTTTACATAGGATGTATGAGCGCGCCCCGGCCCCGACATAAATCAGGCGCAGATTTCTTGGAAAACTAGCGGAAAAGCGCGCTCCGACCCGGCGAGCTTCATACATGTCGCCCCTAGGTGTTTTTCATTTAGTTTTTTTAGCATTTTTGCAAATTTTGCATTTTTAAGTTTTTTTTTCCTGCTGTGTTTCTCCCATCACATGATTGTGGGAAAACACTAAAAAAATGCAAAAAAAAAAAGGCAACACTCAAGCACACATGCCTTTTGTTGCACAGAAAAAAATCACTGGAGCCCTATGGGAAGAAAAACACTCCACGACCTGCATGCTATGTTTAACAAAAACTGCTACTGACAAAAGAAACACACCAAAAGAGTAAAAACAATGCTACAGAGAAAAAAAACACCTTTATATTTCACTACTGGCTTCAAGCTAATATTTATCCGCTACAGTTTATATGACAAATAAAAACGCTGAAAAAATTCACTTGCTTTTAGTAACGTTTTTTTCCAAAACTGCTACATGTAAAACTGCCCTAAAAATTATTGGGAACCCTATGAGCATTTCTGCTTCAGCCAGGTCCAGTGCAAACCCAGTGGAGGCCCCTAGGCAGTCGAAATTGCACTTACCGATTTGCATTTACACTTACCGTGCGTTTTTTTGGTCATTTTTCCAAATGCAGCGTGCTGTAGATATAGCATTTTTTCAGGCAGTTTTTGGTGTTTTTCTCTCAATATATTTCCAGAGTTTTTTTCGGCACCAAAATAACGCCACCACACAATAACATACATAGAGCACTGCTGCTCTGTTACAGAGCTGCTCCCAGGAGTTCGTATCCTGGGAGAACCAAGGTGATAGATGGGGTCATCCTGCAACACAGCCCAGGAACCTCTATACCAGACCAAAATTAATCTAACGCTCCGTGTCCCAACAGGGCAGCTCATCTGCCACTTCTTGTAGAACTACTACTCCCATCCAGTTAGGTGATGCTGAGTCTTTTACTCTCATGGGAGCTGCAGTGCAGACCCATAAATTGCATTTATATTTTAAATTGCAAATAGCAGGCGCGGTACCTATCTACACTGCTGCTCCTGTGGAACCAAAAAACTCAGCATCCTGCATCTAGATGCTGGGTAAATTCAGTAGAGCTAACAGGCTCCCCTGCCCATGAGTATGTCCTTTACCCAGTGTCTGGGCCCACCAGTGGAGTTAATTCTTGGGGCCCATTCTACAGCTACTGTACATGACAGCACATAGTACACATGATTTTTGCTTTCTGCCTTTCTCCCTGAAAAGCAGCTGCAAACCTGTTATTCTCAGGGTCCCACTGTGCCGAGGGTTCCTCCGGAGATTTCCACTGCTCCTCTGTGGGCCAGTCTGAGCCTGGGGGCTCACACTTTTAATCATCATTAGAGACAACATCTGTTAGGCCATGTTCACACGGCTTAAAATTGGACGTATTTCAGTCCGTAATTACGCACCGGAGTGCGCAAATTGCGGCTGGAATACGTCCCAGTCATTACGGTAATTCACAGTCTCATAGAGAACTATGGATTACGTCTCCTCTCCCCGCTCGGCGAATACGCCGCGGGGGGACATAAGTGACATGTGAATTACCAGCGGCGTATACGCACTGCTGGTAAGGAATGTCTATGGGCCGGCGAGGTGCCGGCCCCCCGCCCCCGCCCCCGTCCACACGCCGTAATTGCGGGGCGTAATTACGCCCTGCAATTAAGCCATGTGAACTTAGCCTTATACTGAATCCAATTTCTACAATCAACAGGTCTAACTCCCTGTACCCCCACACAGCTCATTTTGGTCCGGGAAGCCCACCCTGGCCAGAGATTTCCAATGTAGCAGCCAAATGATAAACAACTGCTCATACAATATATGGACAGCTGAAGTACGTCAGATCTGGGGCTGCTCTTATAGAGAGGATCTTTGTTCTGCCTCTTAGACCATTGTCCTAACTGAGGGAGCCCTCCCTATAATGTGGACGAGGAAAGTCTGCATGAGACAATAATTTAAAAACTGCAGTGTCAAGGACCACAAGTGGGCCCAGGAGCGTAACTAGAACTCATCGGGCTCCATAGCAAAATATGATTCCCCGAACCAACACCCCATGAATAGGGATGAGCGATCACTAAAAAAATTGAGATCGTGTCGATTCTCGATTTTAAAGGAAACCGTGTAGATTTTCGATTTCCGATCTCAATTGATCGCCGATTCCCATTAAAACCCTAACGACGCGCACCGTTTTTTTTGACGGCGGCCGGTGGGGTCGTTCGTCTGCAGCAGTCTTTGACGTCGCTGCAGACATCGGAGTTTGCGGCGCCCGTGCGCAGCTGCGCTGGACGGGGTGAACACACGGGCCCTGATCCCAGAGCATGTCCTGCAGGCATCGGGAGCGGAGGAAAATCCGCACCCGTTGCTTTAAACCCTTTGATTGCGGCGGGCGTTACCGCAGCGCAACAAAGGGATCCCCGCTCTGCGGGTGAACGGAACACCCGGGTACCGACAGAGTTTAGGGACTAGCTTCACAGTCAGCTTGGGGACCTAGCGTGGCCCAAGTTTGGCTGTGTATGAAGCCAGTGATTAGACGCACTGTGGCGTCCTAATCCTGCCCTTGTCGATGCCCCCACAGATTTAGCATGTATTAGCATATATGAATAGCTAATTTCATTACTAAGTGTAAAATTTTTTAAAAAATGTTAAAAAAGTTCTCCTTTATGGGAGTCAAAAAAAAAATACAAAAAAAAAAATAAAAAGTGTAAAAAAAAAAAATAAAAAATAAATTAAAAAAATAAAAAAAAATTTAAAAAAAAAAAAAAATTTTACAAAAAATTTCACCACAAAAAAACCTACACATATTCGGTATCCACAAGACCGTAAAAACCGTAGAATTAATCTAAAAAAGTTATTAAATTGAAAAGTTAATGGTGTAAAAAAAAAAAAAGAAAAAAAAAGAAAAATTTTTTGGGGAAAAAAAAAAAAAAAAAAAACTGCAATTTTTAAGTGTACTTAAACATTCCCTTTTTAAAAATACAAAATTGTCTTGAAAAAACGAGGCCTATCAACTGCGTCATTTGAAAAAAAAAAAAAGTTACAACTGTTTAAAACAAAGGGGGCCAAAATAAAAAAATGTTTTGGTATTAATACTTTTCAGGCGTTCGGCTTTAAAGGGGGTTTTTTTAAGTCAATGGGAGAGAATTAGGTTAATTTTTATACCGAAACAGGGGGGAGAAGCTGGAATTACCATCCTAACAGTAAATGGGATACGGGGGGTCAACTAGGAAAAAAAAATTTGGGTATAAAAGTCACAGAAAAAAAAAAACAGGTTAAAATAATTAACTCCTTTCAATGGTAACGAAAAAATGGGACGGCGTAGCTATAGCAGGTACTGGTATAGCTTCGAGGAACCCTTTAAAAAAAAAAAGACACTGGGACAGACAGTCCCCGGGGTTCATCGGGTTGGACGTATTCGTTTTTAAGTTAATTTGTATGAAAATCGGAACAAAATAAATTTTTTGTATGGTGTATAGATGGTGTAATGTATGGTGTGTTTTGGGTTAATTATAGGAGGTATTTTTCCCCATCCCAGGAAGGCAGTTAATGCCCCTCATAGGCAGGTATAGCCCCCCCAAGCAGTTTGGGGCAGGTAAGGCGGTATAGTCCCCATAGCGGGGTAATGGCAGGTTACTTTTCCATTTCATAAATATTTCTAATCCTAAAATCTGGTAAAATAACCCCTAAACCCCCCCCCCCCCCTCTCTTTGGCATATTACACTTCGGTTCCCCCGCAAAGGCTTCAAACGGTCAATTACCCCATACATTGGAAAAAACAGAACACCACCTTTTTTGGCGAATTTCACGCCAGAACACCAAAAAATGACCCTTCAACATGTCGTCTTATGCCTCTTTTTGTAGAAATGGTTTTTTAAACTGAAAATTCTTGGCCTTGTTAAAGGCTACAATACAGTGCAGCACTGAATACTATCTGTGTGATATGATCAGGACCCTGCCTGCGGTGTGGCAGAGTATTACCCCAAGAGAGGAAAAAAGCTAAGAAAGTAAAAACATAATTTTTTGTGAAGGGGGAAAACAGTCCCAAAGCTGTGGAATAGTCATGCTATCCATAAATACCAAACTAAAAAATTATCACGTTTTTAGCCGGGTGAGAAAGATTTAACTAAAAACCCCGAGAAAAGGGGTGATTCCATCTAATAGGGGAGATGTTGGTAAGGTGGAATAGCTCGCAGTATTTGTCACCAATGCTTGTACGATTCTGTGCACACAGTGTATGGGGCATATGCATGATGTGTGAGTTTAATATGTGCTACCACACATACTATCATCTCCTGACATATGTTGTCAGATGTTTCTACAGTTACATACATCTGCCATTGACTCCCATTGTAAAATGAATGGGTGTGGTATCTAGTTATTACATAATGCTTACTTTTCTATGAAACCCTTTTAAAGATTGAGTTTTCCCCCTTATGTGGGCGGGAGTTTTTTTGTCACAACATTTCTGTTGTGTCTTTATCAACATTTTGCAGCCGGGAAGTAGATAAAACCTGGGGGTTTGAAATAAGGTAGGGGCTTACAGGGGTTTCTCACTAAAAAGATAAGTTTTAAAACATGAACGGACAGGAAAATTAAAAAGGGGTTTTTTGGGCCACAAAGTGTTTTTCCCTTTAAACCTGTTATATGCTCGGGCCCGATGATAAAAAAAATCATCGGCCCATGAACTGTTTTGAAAGGTTTTAAGAAAAGAGGGGGCCGAGCAGTGCGAGTGAGAAAGGGGAAGCGTCTGAAAATTTTTAACAAAGATAATTACATTACAACTAGGGGAAATTCCTATACAGCCAAAACCCCTCATACACTGCAAAATTTCTCCCCCCCCCCTTGCAGGGGCCGAGGAACAAAAGCATCTGAAAAGTTTATTAAGATATTTACATTACAACTAGGGGAAATTCTCAATACAAAAGAAAGCCCAAAACGGGCATTTTTCCCTCCCCGGGCCCTTTGCAAGCCCCTTCATGTTCCCTGTTTATCAGAAAAGGGAAGGGTCAAACACCAAGCCGGCCAGATCACCCCGGGCCCCTTGTCAAATGAAAAACATTAAGTAACTAAGGGCATATAAAAAAGCGTAGCTTTTTCAAGGTTTTCATTTTTTTGGTAATCCCCATAATTTAGAAAGGTTTTTAAAAAACCCTTTTTTGGGGGAAACCCACGTCAACATAAAAGTGTAATTGCTGAATACCCTCCTGCAAAACCCTTTCATAAACCCAAAGGCAAGCGGATTTCCCTTTTTCTTTCCCCAATAAAAATTTTCCCCAAAGTTTATTAATTGAAAAAAAATTTGTTTAAAAGGAGGTTTTTCCAAACCACACTGTTTTACCAAAACTTTAGGCAAAAAGTAAAAAAAGGGAAAAATTACCAAATTTTATTGCATTTTTTGATTTGTTTCATTTTATGGTTAGATGTATTTCTTATCTTATTCTTGCCTTAAATCTAAAAAATTTCTTTTAATTTTTACCACCCACCTTCTCCTGTTTCTAGCAGTGGCCGGGGTTTTGGTGCCCGGCATTTCCCTGCTTTTTTCTAAACAAAGCACAGCAGCTTGTTTATCTTTTAAAAAGGACAACTTTAAACCCTTTAGAGCTATGTAGCCTTCTGCCCCAGCTTCCTGATCATATCACATAAATAGTATTCAGTGCTGCACTGGATTGTGCCTTTACAAGGCCAAGAACGTTCACTGCTTCTGAAACCATTTCTACTAAAAGCAGGCACTGTCTGGATCTAAAATTCACTTTGTGGCCCATAGCAACCAATCAGAGTGTCCCTTTCATTTTATATAGTGCTCTGGAAAAATGAAAGGGGCACTCTGATTGGTTGCTATGGGCTCTGATTGGTTGCTATGGGCAGCAAAGTGAGTTTTAGACCAAGACAGTTTCCATACATGTGGCCCTAAGTGTGACACTTCAGGGTCATATTAAAGTCTAAACACCTACAAAAAAAGGATACCAGAAATGTAAATGACATAAAATGACCCATTCAGTTGTAACCAGAAGTTTACATACACTATATAAAAAAGACACACATAGGTTTTTCTCACTATCTGATATGAAATCATAATAAAATGTACCCGTTTTAGGTCAATTAGGAACCAAAATTATTTATCTTTGCCAAATGCCAGAATAATGAGACAGAGAGAATTTTTAAGGTGTTTTTATTACTTTCTGCAAAGTCAAAAGTTTCCATACACTAGGATTACTATACCTTTAAACAATTTGGGACAGCCGATATGATGATATCATGTCTTTGGAAGTTTCTGAACTGTTTGGCCATAATGACCATTGTTATGTTTGGAGAAAAAGGGAGAAGCTTAGAAGCCTAAAAACACCATCCCAACTGTTAAACACATGGGTGGTAGCATCATGTTGTGGGGTTGTTTTGCTGCAGGAGGGACTGGTGCACTTCACAAAATAGATGGCATCATTAAGGAAAGAAGGTTATGTGGCAATATGGAAGCAACATCTCAAGATATCAGCCAGGAAGTTAAAGATTGGGCGGAAATGGGTCTTCCAAATGGACAATGACCCGAAGCTACTGCCAAACTGGTTACAAAGTGGCTTAAGGATAACCAAGTCAATGTTTTGGAGTGACCATCACAAAGCTCTGAGCTCAATCCTATTAAAAATGTATGGGCAAAGCTAAAAAGGCAGGTGCGAGCAAGGCGACCTACAAACATGGCTCAGTTACACCAGTTCTGTCAGGAGGAATGGGCCAAAATTCCTACCAACTATTGTGAGAAGCTTGTGGAAGGATCCAAAATGTTAGACCAAAGTCATACAGTTTAAGGGCAATGCTACCAAATACTAATGAAATGTATGTAAACTTTTGACTTTGCAGAAAGTAATAAAAAAAGATAGTGAGAAAAACATGTGTCTTTTTATACAGTGTATGTAAACTTCTGGTTTCAACTGTATTTATTATGTATACATAAAATTTGCAATAAAAACAACATGCATTGAGGTAGAGGAACCACTTCCAAAAATAGGACTCCAAAGGGTCAGGTATAGGTAAAAGATACAAATCTACCTTTAAGAGGTATTCCTCACCACAATCATTAGCTTTAAATATGTAGGTAACTATAAATAAAGATTATTACCAAATACATTGCTGGTCTGACTTAGCTTCCTTTCAGAGCTAGAGCTGTTCTGATTTCCTGCTTGTCTACAGAAGGTTCACTAGGATACCAACCAGCTCCCTCTGCTCTAGCAGCCCTGGCTGGGGTGGTAACATCACTCCCTGCTGTTTCTTAACAGCAGAACAGGGGCTTGTTTATCTTTCCTACTGACAAACTTTAACCTTTTAGAGCTCTGTATTCTTGTGCCCTGCCATTAAATCCCTTCCATCAACGATGTCCTTCTAACAGGCTCAGCTAGGAATAGCAGAGCTGAAATGTCAGTCACTTCTTTAGAACCGCCCACAGCCTGAAATGGGAGCCTGAAGCTGGCTGTGAAGAGTAGGCACTATAAAAACAACCAGATGAGAAAATACCTCTAATTTATTTACTCCCTCCCAATGGTCATTACAGTGAAGGGACCATGGCCGCTTTATCAGATTTGGTTCCTACACAGCAGTGCTCCTGTCTTGGCTCTTTTTCTGCTACTTTTACTTTGTCTCATTTAGTTAAAATGGGCCAATTTCTATTTTTCTGCAGCATCCTTTTTCCAGAGGTCTGACACAGCTTATAGCATACACTGTGAATATGCCATAAGATAGTACATAGACTAGGTCATTACAAAGTTCCTCACACAAAATATAGAACAAATGCGAGGTCTGTAATTATAACTTCAGTGATCCAGACACATTTATGGTAAATGCCAAATTAAACTCAATACACAATCCCTTAGCATCAGACTCTCTGTGTACAACGGTCGTCCCAGGACCAATTAATATTGTAACAAGAGACACCATTGTACAGAGACAGTTCTATACCCCACAGAATCACAGAATGCTACAACTCTCAACATTTCCTGGTCACTGAAAATTATTTTATATAATACTGATAATAATAAGAACACTACATCTCTATAAATGACCGGTCCACTATTGTATGCTCTTCGGAGATAGAACACTACATCTCCAAACTTGACCTGATCACCACCATGACTCCAAAATCATCTTCAAATGGGGCTGTTGTCTCACAGACGTTTGGAGCCCATGATTGTGCCAGACCCGGAGCGGACCTGATTATAACCTGGCTCTCTAATGGGTCAGTTTAAAATGATTGTCTGTTTAGGGCTATCTTGTCTGACCATGCCAGTCAGCTGACTGCTGTGGATCTTGCTCCTGGCACACTTGGAACCCACTGAGTGACAAACATTTCAAAATGTAGTATTACATAGTGGCCATTAAGACAGCTCAAGTACTTTGGGAGCCCCTTCCATGATGTTACTTTGCCCTAAACATGGGAACATTGACTAGGGAGGTGTTCAGACAACCTCTTAAAGGGGTTTTGCAACGAAGTAAAATTGACGCGGGAAGTTTGAAAATTAAATAATAAACATTTTAACCATTCATCATTATTAAAAATTCTTCACCGTTTTTGTTTTGGCTGTTTCTTTAGTGATCCATTGTTTACAGCTCATCTCCAGGGGATACGACCAGGGCTGTGAGCTTCTCAGTCCTGGTCGCACATGCTCAGACATCACCTCTCTTCTCAGGCAGCTACTGAGTGTTCAAACCCCCAGTTGCTGTCATTCTACTACTGTCCTTTGGACTAATTAGTAATAAGTCAAACAGTGCAAATTAAAAAAAAGAAACCTCAATGAGGTCTGTGCATTGGTAAAGAGAAATAAAAAATCCACAGGTTTAGTTCCTGCAGGGATTAGAACCAAGG
This sequence comes from Phyllomedusa bahiana, assembly GCA_025379985.1. Classification (NCBI taxonomy): domain Eukaryota; kingdom Metazoa; phylum Chordata; class Amphibia; order Anura; family Hylidae; genus Phyllomedusa; species Phyllomedusa bahiana. Next base: position 16,346 of record JAODAL010014784.1, on the reverse strand, counting down.
ACCCTTGTGCTGTAATGCAAAAATGTTACCTCTGAGCTACAGTGTAGCTACTTACAATTCTATACATAAAAAAACCTTTCTTTCACTACAGAGAGGAGAGGCCTGGTGATGTCATCCTGCTAGGTCACATGATATGCAATTCAAACAAATCACACCCTTCTGAGCACACAGAGCTGAAGAGCTGGATGCAGGAGGTATGAAATGAGATCGTGGCAAAACCCCTTTAAACCTGTAGGTAGTTAAAGAGCCAATTGTATGTCCTAGATTTATATGGAATATATAAAAAAAATGACAGAGAAAAAGTTGTGGCATGCTCCCTTAATTCTCTAAAATATATAGAATATCTCCATAACATGGTGGGCCTTGTCTCCTTATGGGACAAGTTCTTAAAGTTTCTTTCCAACAGAGGAAGGAAGGAAGAATAGGTCAAAAGAAGGAAGGAACGGTCATACAAAAGAGGAATGTAAGGAAGAAAGTAGTGAAGGAAGGATAGATCAAAGCAAGAAAAGGTCGATAGAAAGAGGAATCAAATGAAGGATCAAAAGAAAGAGGGAATGATCAAAGAAAAAACAAGGATAATATATATGTATAAGGAAACACATAGGATCAGCACCGAATAACCATATAATAATGCAAGCCTCAGAGACCGGACTAAAGTCTCCATAGAGATAAATAATCCAAAAAGAATCAGCAGCTCCACGTCTCTGCAAGAGACTTCGAAATGTATTCACCCATCTCCATACCAGCAACATTTTAGCCCCTTATTGGATGCATTTTTAAGCCAATCAATGGAAGGATCAAAGAAAGGAAGAATCGAAGGAAGGAATGATCAAAATGAAAAAGAAAAGAACTATAGTAGCACGGTCCGTGCCACGTTCCTGTCCTTACGCTGCGGCCTCTGCTGCGAACCGCAGTCGTACCTATGTTCCTTTCGCAGATCTGGTTCCTGTTACAGTGTCGCTGTGTGCGCTCCTGTAGCCGCTGCTTACTCACCTGTGATTGCTGTGCGGCTTTCTCTTGCTGGCCATGCTGCTCCTCCATCTTGGCTGCTGCCCTATTCCTTGTAGCTCTATAGAGGGCGGCGGCCACATCTTCCCTTCCTTTATTCCCACAGTGTGCAGCGGTGTTGGGCTTCCTCTGCCAATCCCCTTCCACCTGTGGGTTTATAAGCCTGCTTCTCCGCACACTCCTTGCCTGATCCTTGTTGTTGTGTTATGTTAGCGCTTGGTGTAGGCTGTTGTTCCTGTGTATTGTCTTCTTGTTTGTGTCCTTGTGGTATCCTCTATGTTTGGTTTGTCTCCATATTGCTTTCCATGTGTCTGTCTGCACCTTTGTCTGTGAGCTTCTTTGCCATGTTAATGCCTTAGTTCCTAGCTTGTTTCTGCTGTCCCTGTTTCCATGTCTGTGAGTTTCCTTGCCTTGTTCCCTTGCCTGAGTCCTAGCCTTAGTCTCTGATCTTGTTCTGTGTGTTGTTTTCCAGTCAATCTGTTTTGTACCTTGGCTTCTGTTTAACCTTCTTGCTTGGCATCCGTTTAGTCCTGTCTGTCTATTTGTTCTGTACCTGCACATATTTACTTCTAGTCTGCTTTGTCTCTGTCCCTTATCCTGTTGGTGCCTAGCATTGGCACTTCTGGCCTGGCTGGTCAGCTGCCACTGCTGGGGACTGCTCTGAGGTAGCACCTGGTGGCTGTTGGGGTCAGCCAACCTTACCATCAAAGGCTCTGTGAAGATGCACATGCCCAATGGCCACTTAGTTACGCCCCCTCGGAGCAAGCCCGGCAGTGGTCCAGTGGGTCCACTACCCGCTTTACCCGCTCATCCGTTACATATACACTCACCGGCCACTTTATTACGTACACCTGTCCAACTGCTCGTTAACACTTAATTTCTAATCAGCCAATCACATGGCGGCAATCTCCTGCAGTTCAAACCGAGCACAGTATGGGGAAGAAAGGTGATTTGAGTGCTTTGAACGTGCAGGTTGTTGGTGCCAGAAGGGCTGGTCTGAGTATTTCAGAAACTGCTGATCTCCTGGGATTTTCACGCACAACCATCTCTAGGGTTTACAGAGAATGGTCCGAAAAAGAAAAAACATCCAGTGGCGGCAGTCCTGTGGGCGGAAATGCCTTGTTGATGCCAGAGGTCAAAGGAGAATGGGCAGACTGGTTCGAGCTGATAGAAAGGCAACAGTGACTCAAATAGCCACCCGTTACAACCAAGGTAGGCAGAAGAGCATCTCTGAACGCACAGTACGGCGAACTTTGAGGCAGATGGGCTACAGCAGCAGAAGACCACACCGGGTGCCACTCCTTTCAGCTAAGAACAGGAAACTGAGGCTCCAATTTGCCCAAGCTCATCGAAATTGGACAGTAGAAGATTGAAAAAACGTTGCCTGGTCTGATGACTCGATTTCTGCTGCGACATTCGGATGGTAGGGTCAGAATTTGGCGTCAACAACATGAAAGCATGAATCCATCCTGCCTTGTATCAACGGTTCAGGCTGGTGGTGGTGGTGTCATGGTGTGGGGAATATTTTCTTGACACTCTTTGGGCCCGTTGGTACTAATTGAGCATCGTTGCAACACCTTGTGGAATCTATGCCAAGAAGAATTGAGGCAGTTCTGAAGGCAAAAGGGGGTCCAACCCGTTACTAGCATGGTGTACCTAATAAAGTGGCCGGTGAGTGTAGTTTACCCTAAATATTACTTATCTTAGGGAATTAAAATAAACAGCTAATAGAGAATTCTGAAAATGAATGATAGCCTTCATATGGTTTTCCCTTAAGCACCTCCAAAGGGTTTTGCACAACCCTACCTGTTGTCAGCTATTTTCAGTTGTCCTGACAGTACTGATGGTCTTGGGGTCAATACTATAACTGCTTTCTTGAGAATATTTCACATATTAAAAAATGTAGCTAATTTTAAACATAAATTTGGCATCCGGCCACTTGTCTGTCTCACTCATTCATTCGCAGTGACCTTGAATTACACACCAGAACGGCGTTCTATATCTCAGAGGTACTGATAGTACCCAGCAATGCTAATGAAATAGATCAATGTGAGTATTAACCTACACAGCTTTCAGACATCTATTGATCTGATATTTAAATATATATAGCTTCTACTTGCTTTTAATGTACATTTTTAACTGGAGATCAGGCTTTGTTTGTGGCTGAACCCTCTGGCCTCAGGAGTGTATGTACTAGATTCACTATTAAAAGGAACAATGACTTGGTGGTTAAGTCCCTGAGAAACATAAAGACATAAAACACCATCTGGAACCAAAAGGTGAATGCCTTGGGGCAACAGAATCCTGGAAGATAGCGCTGCAAATAAATTAACCAAAACATTGTGATGGTTATACCCAAAGGTATACAACCTATGGCACACTGAAGTGATTGTCTTGTAAAAGTGACCCTTTATAGAGGAGGATCCCCTGCTTGAGACCCCTACTCTATTATCCAGAGCCACTAACAAAGAGAGGACCCAGCCTATCTGTGCATAATTTGGTTGCCTATTCCTCTGAAAGGCCAACCAGTAATACTGCATTTGCCCTATAGAGGCCGCTGCAGAAAAAATAATTTGTGGTAATTAGGTGATCACTGCTTCAGTTTTAAAAGGGGCTGTCTTGAGGAGGTGAACCCTTTAATATTGACAGTAGTCAAGCTACAAAAGTATGGAAGTGGCAGGAACATCTAGGTTTTGGTCCAAAGACTCCCCTGTCTTATAAGAAGATGCAAGTATTATAAATGGCACAAGGTAGGTGAAGGGCCCAGATTTAGTATTGGGACCCCTAGAGCTATAAGTTATGTCCTTGAATATTGGTGTAGTCCTTTTTGTCCGTTATGGTAATACTGTTGGTAAGTAGCCTCCATTGGGACATTCAAGTGGTTTACTTAAATGTGGTGAAATATCATCTTCCATAAAGGTTAGCTGTTCACCAAAGGATTCATGTGAGGACCAAAAACATAACTTTTAATTAATATATTAAAAATATAATACTCTAACCCCTAATCAGTACCAGAAAGGAACAAAAAGGGACACATTTCCACACATTTCCAGGTACAAGACAATATACAGATACTTAATAGTAACAACACCAGGGACTTATGGTTCTGAAGATTCTGATTGATTCATAGGTAACTATTCAAAACAATAAACATAATGTAAATAAGACATCCTAAGATAGGACGTTAATAGGATCTATTTTGGATCCTTATGGAGATTATTTTGGTTGCTGTGAAATGTTTTATTATAAGCAACGTTAGTTATATCTATTTATAAACATACAGACTTTATACTATCCAGGACAAATAAAAAATGTAGGATTCATTGCAGAGAGAGCCACCAATAGGTGGGGCCGCCCCTTTTGGGGCGATTATTCTGCCTTAGCAGGTGTTTATTGTAGGGACTTGTCTTAGGCTGGGTTCACACGGCTTATTTGCGGGGCGTAATTACGCCCCGCAATTACGGTGTGTGGACGGGGGTGGGTCGGGGGCGGGAGCGGGGGGCCGGCACTTCGCCGGCCTATAGACTATCATTACCAGCGGCGCGTATACGCTGCAAGTAATTCACATGTCACTTCTCTCCCCCCGCGGCGGATTCGACGAGCAGGGAGAGGAGACGTAATCCATAGTTCTCTATGAGAACTGTGGATTACTGTAATGACTGGGATGTATTCCAGCCGTAATTCGCGCACTACGGCGTGTAATTACGGACTGAAATACGTCCCATTTTAAGCCGTGTGAACATTGCCTTAGGATTTCTTATTTATATTATGTTCATTGTTTTGAATAGTTATCTATGAAACAATGTGGTGTTGTTACTATTAAAGTGGTTTTCTCGCTACAAAGATCATATTTCTAATGATGGGGACAGTAAAAATCAGCCCTTTTGTAATTGGTTTGCTTTACCTAAGTCACTTAGAATAGTAGATATGAGCTAAACTGTGCATCTATAGCTATTTCTGCAGCTACTATCAGGACACGCCCCCTTTTCTGTGATTGGCTGGCTGACATTTCATTCACACCCCCGGGACACACCCCCCCCCCCCCCCCGGATGAGAAATGCCCCGGACACGCCCCCTGCGCTGCGCCTGCACACTCTGTGTTTACTCCCCTCTGAGCTGTGAGAATTGAGCTGCCTGAGATGGCTGTGCATGTAAGGCTATGTTCACACGGCTTATTTTGGGGTGCATTTCACCGCGTATTTCGCAGCGTATTGCGCTTAATACGCGGCGAAATGTGCCCCGCAATTATGGTAATCCATAGCTCTCATAGAGAACTATGGATTACGCCTCGTCCCCCCGCGCGTACAATACGATCGTATTGTATGCGCGGGGAGATAAGTGACATGTCAATTATTAATAATCGCCACGAGTAATGAATGTCTATGGGGCCAGCGCACTGTACGTGCCGCAATACACTGTGTGAACATACCCTTAGAGAGAAGCTGGGACAGCCCTATGTGATGGCTCTCCAGTGATAGTTCTATTTACTGAGTAACTGCTAGATTCACTGTCCCCTTCTATAAAACAGTCTTATACCCTGTGCTCCCCCCATATAACAGCCTTATACAGTCTGCTCTATCTCCTGCCTGATAACAGAGGGGGGAGGGAGAGGGCATAGAGCATTTCTCACACTTGCTTCATCTGTTCAGGCTGTGTGTATAACAGCAATTACACCAATACAGAGATACTGGTTACAAGCAGCTTGTGCAGCCTGGAGCTGAGAACTCTGTCACCATGAGGCATGAGAACTGCAGCCAGAAGCAGGAGGGCTGCAAAGCTGACGTTCTCCCCCTTCCACTGCTAACACAGAATGATGATGTCACAACTCTTCAGCGAGCGGAGACTCGTGGGAAGAGATACCCGCCTACTGGGAGAAGAGACTCGCCCCTGTATTTGAAACTGAAACTGATAGATTTTGCTCAAGTGTACGAAACGATAAAACCCCTTTAAGTATCTGTATATTGTTTTGTACCTGGATATTTGTTGAAATTGTGTCCCTTTTTATTCCTCTCTGGTACTGATTAGGGGCTAGAGTATAATATTTTTAATATATTAATTAAAAGTTATGTTTTAAAGGGAGCTTTTCTTTTTCTGTGATAACTGTGTGACTTTAAAGCTTTTATTTAAGAGAATACATTCTGTGAATTTTCATAATTAATAGTAATCACAGAACCGAGAATTTATAGGGATTCACATGGGACAGAGTTTGGTGTGGATTAGCTGAAGATTAAGGGTGGCATGTATGAAAAGGACTGCGCCAGATATCTGGCGTCTTTTCAGCCCGATATCAGGCACAGCCCCGTGCATACATTTTGAAATCTCCCGCACGCCATTCTGGGGCGCATTACATAGCTCCTGCGGCTCTATGTAATGCACCCGATCTCGGGGGCCGTGCCGGAGGTGGGGTGAACTACAACCGTAGAGAAGCTACATATTTATAGCTGCGCTACGGCATTTCTAGGTGCGTTACAGTTGGAACAGGTATACCACTTTCAAAGTGGTATACCTGAGCCAGAGCTGTCGTGCAAGCATTAGAATGTGCCTGATTTATGACCCGCTGTAGATGTATTGGATGTAACAAATCCTCAATTTGCTTTTGACCCACTGAGTCATTGGAAAGTAAAAGGGATATTAGACAAGCCGGTATCACCCATCTGCATACAGCAGCTATTTCGAGGTTTTTGCATCAGTGCAGTTCAGAGCAATACTGGCTGGCTTGGTGGGAGACAATGAGTGGCTTAGAAAGGGGAATACCTCTTCTTGGGGAGAGTACCATATAGGTGTGTGGAGATTCGAAATTGCCCTCCGTTTTGCACTCCACAAAGCATCTGCATATCACAAGTAAAGGCAGTAATAGACAACTTACTACCACTGTTATTGACTATGGAAAAGCAGAGACTCCATATCAAATTTTGCTACGGGGCCATATTGTTAATTTTAAGATCCTACACCCAGCTTGGATTTCATAGACCCTTTTTAGTACAAAACAAGAATATTTATTTTTCTCATGTAGAGGTACAATAAGCTTGATAATTGTAGTCCCACCTCTGGGACCCACACATATCTCCTAACTAAGCACCAAAATCTCTCCGTTCTAATTGGAGAGGTGGTTGGGACTCCCATAGACATGAAAGGGAGTTCCAAGTTTAGCTGAGCGGTGATATGCCATCATTGTTTAAAGTGGGACAACCCTTTGCATCCCTTCCCCTGCATAATACTGTGTCGTTGCAGCAGAATGGTGTGAAGTGGCTTTCTACCTGCTGTTGCATTAGTTTGTGTGCAAGTATAAGGATAAGATTAGATAACGCAGCTTCGGTGGGGCTAATAACTCTGCCTAAAACTAAACCACTGCCGCGCCGTCTATTTCTACTCTAATGCTTTTTAGCCATCCCCATTTTGAATAGTAGGTGTGCGAGTTGCTGTCTCATCAGTATTTTGCCCCTGTGCAACTTCTCCCATATAGAGCTAGGTTTTTTGGCCTCCTGCTGGGAATGGATTTTTGATCTGTCTTTATTAAGTAAGGACAGCCTTTTTTCTGTGATTTTACTTACTCCCTAAACCAACTGTGCCACTATGGGTGAAAGAGGCCACATAACACAGCAAGTCCCCACCCCCAAGCCACTATTTGTGGGTTTGCAGTAACTACTTTAATGGTGTTGCCCTGGCACTTCTGGTGATTCTAGGAACCAGGCCACTATCACTATTAGGATTTAAGCCTGGTTCATGCAGTTTCTGTTAGGAATGATGGAAAAAGCAGTGCAGTAGGCTGCTCTATTTTTTCTGTTCAAATGAGCAATATCGCAGCGGAAAAGGCTCTTTGTGGATCCACCTGTCTCAGGAAGGTTCTGAACGGAACCTCGGATGCAGATGTGAACCAGACCTTACCATCTGACTAGGCCCAGATGTGTCTTTTGCGCATACATACCACCAACAATTGTGTTTGGCTACAATGTGGTCCCTTAAGAGTCAGTCTACATGGCAAGGTTTTTGGTCAGATTTTCAGATGGTTTTCGGATTTGACCATCCCCATAGACTTTAATAGAAAATCCGTTCAGCAGTCCACACTGAACGGATTTTCTGCCTGACGTTTTTTTTACACTGCTGGCGTAACGAAAAACTTTCAACATGCACAATCTTCTGCCCGGTTTAGGGTGGAAGATGTACATTTGAATGGTTGAGGGGGACGACGAATCGGCAAACCACGGACAGAACCATCCCCCAAAACCATCCAAAAGAAAACAAAATACCAGTCGAATTCTTTAAGGGGCTTTTGCCAAGAAGTGATTTCCTCAGCTAACAGGCTGAATTTGAGCCTTGAAAAGAGGGGCGTTGTGTTTCTGTGTTTAAAAAACAAGTGCCTCCTCTGTGATGTCATAGTACCACCTCCCATGCACGTTCCTTATATCTCTCTAGTTGAGCAAACATTGTTTTGCTAAATTACAGAGAATAACATGGGTTTTGTTTTCTCCCACATATATGTTCAGGAGAGAAGATTAGTTCCAGGCAGGCATGTTTCTTTCATTGCTTCACAAACTGCTGGACTGGGGAAGAAGAAGGGCTGAGCAGTGAGCCAAGGGAGCGTCTGCATTTTTACTCAGATAATTACATTACAACCAGTGGATTCTCTATACAGGACACACAGGAACATTTTTCCCCAGTCCATTAAGAGCTGCAGGGGGGGGAGAAGGGCTGAGCAGGGAGTGTCTGCAATCTTTACTCTGACAATTACATTACAAGCAGTGGATTCCCTATACAGGAGACAGATACTTTTTTCCCCGGTCCCTACAAAGCTCGTTCATGTTCCCTGCCATCAGATAAGAAGTTCAAACCACACAAGCGTGGCCAGATCAGCTCCTGTCAGTGTCCTGGTCATGTCTAATGCAAAACTGTCAGAAACTAAGGGCATGTACAGTCATATGAAAAAGTTTGGGCACCCCTATTAATCTTAATCATTTTTAGTTCTAAATATTTGGGTGTTTGCAACAGCCATTTCAATTTGATATATCTAATAACTGATGTGACACGTAATATTCCGGATTGAAATGAGGTTTATTGTACTAAAAACAAAATGTGCAATATTAGTTATTAAAATAAAATTGAAATGGCGTTGCAAATACCCAAATATTTAGAACTAAAAAGATTGTAGATAATAGTGGTGTGCCCAAACTTTTTCATATGACTGTAATTAATGCTGTAGCTGTCAGAGGCTTCACTTTTGTTAATTTATAAAAGTGATTAAATCCCCATTTTGGAGGATCCCACGTCAACATTAGATCGTGGCAAAACCCCTTTAAGACAGAATCTGAACAGTATTTTGTCACTGCCGTGTGGACAGACCCTTACACTGTCTGGTTAATGGCACACATTCTCAGCCACAGCATCAAGAACACATAGTTATATGGACACATCATAGGCCAACATACAAAAATTCTGATGTCAGAGTGTCCACCTTCAAGTCAATGCAACAACACCCCAGCTGATTGATGCCTCCCACCAGGATGACATCCAAAAATGCTGCTCTTGGTGTCATAAAAAGGAAATGGTGACACCAGTGAGACAACAATGCACCAGCTTTTACTCTAAACACTAGGCAATACATGTTAAACACAAACCTGAATCTAGCCTGTCACTACATTTTATGTCGTCTGTGAGAGCTTAGATACAGTAAGCAGGGAAAGACAATATCTAGATGCAGAAGCACATGGCAGAGGTGGCAGCAGCAGCAGGCACTATCTTAGATTCAGAGCTTTGATGTGCAACTCCACACTGCTCTGTTCAGAAACCCACTGGTGGTGGCACAGCTATAACAATCTCAACCAGGAACCCTAGCCACCCTCCAAAGTCCTCCAGCAGTCCTGGGAGGGCAACTATAATACCAATGTAGCCCCTAGTGAAAATGAATTTGACACCCTGGCATTAGGCAATGCTCAGATGACATGGGGTGTAGAATGTTATACAATGTAATACGGTCACTTAGGCTATGTTCACACGGCGTAATTGCGGCGCGTACAGTACGGCCACAAATACGCCGGGTGATTTGGGAGTCGCGCTAATATGCGCATACACTCGCGTTGCGGGGGGACCGGCAGCCCGCCGGCCCCATTGACATTCATTACTCGTGGCGCATATTCGCCGCAAGTAATTGACATGTCACTTATCTCCCCGTGCATACAATACGGTCGTGTTATACAAGCAGGGAGAGGAGGCGTAATCCATAGTTCTCTATGAGAACTATGGATTACCGTAATTTCCGCACACCTCTCGATCGTATTAGAGCGCAAATACGTGGCGAAATGCGCGACGAAATTATGCCGTGTGAACATACCCTTATAGTGCAGTACTATACTAATCATTGTACAACGACATCAGTAAAGAGCATGTTCCATCGCAACCATAACATCACATATTCTTTAACAAAGGAGAAATTGTGGGTCAGAACAGTTCATTCTCCTCTACACATTTGTTACACCCATAGGTGATTAATATCAACAACAGCCCTTTACCCGTAACGTAGGTTACACGGCTTGACCCCCGCAGCCGCCGGTTTGGTCTTAGTACAACAATCTGTATTGAATATTAATCATTATGGAGTAATGACTAATGAATGACAACATATAATAAAAAAAATTGTGCATTTAACATCTGTTTTCCTAATTTATTTTTCCCCATTGAGGTTACTGACAGAAAAAAAAAATTCCTAAAATCACCCGGGATGGAGCATGTACAGGTTTAGGAGAGGAATAGAAAGCCTTAAAGATCACATAGTTCTGAAATATGGAGAATAAGAGACTCTCATTTATCAAAACCGTCTAACAGTAAGACTGTCTTTGTTGCCCATAGCAACCAGTCAGAGCTTATGGCAACCAATCAGAGCTCAGCTTTCATTTCATATACTCCTCTGGAAAAATGGAAGCTGAACTCTGATTGGTTGCTATGAGCTCTTACTGGTTGCCATGAGCTTTGATTGGTTGCTATGAGCTCTGATTGGTTGCCATGAGCTTTGATTGGTTGCTATGGGCAACAAAGACAGTCTTAGGCCTCGTTCACACGACGGATTTGGCCGCAGTCTCAGCTGCGTCTTTCGCCGCGGCCAAACCTGCTCCTACCCTCGCGCGGGCGCTGGGCGTGGTCGCGGCACAAGTGGGGCTTGGTTTGGGGTGCGGCTTGCGCCAAGGGTTTGCCCCCATGCAAATTAGTAGGCAGGGGGAAAACCGCGCCACCAGCCGCGCACCAACCGCGGCGACGCCCACGGCAACACCCGCGGCGTGTGAAACCATGTTACTAAACTGGGCACGATTTGGATGTGGTTTTGGCCGCGGAAACCGCGTCGGAACCCGCGGCCATTACTGCGTTCAAATCCGTCATGTGAACAGGGCCATAGACCGAGACAGATTTGATAAATGAGGCCCATTATCTAAGGCTTTCTTCCTACTGACGTCTTGGCCTCTGTTTATAAAAGAAGCTATGGTGCTGTGACAGATCCATCCAAAAACGACAGCCAGCCCCTATAGGCTTCACTTGAATGTCTGGTTCATAAAATCCATTTTCTAATAATTATGGAATTCTGAGTAAACAGAGGGGGCAGGGTTGTCATATATAGTTCACAGCCCCATACATTCCAAAAATCTGGGACCGTGGCCCAATACTAGTCCCTATCTTGCACCATATCATCAGGCCCTGTTTTTAAAAAAAAACTTTGATCAGAGCTCTGTGTAGGAGTACTGCCAATACTGCCCCGATGGTGACCCGCAGAGGGAGGTCTCTTGTTTCACACCCTCATTTGATTGCAAGGGCTATAAATGCTGCTAAAAAGTATCACTGTCTGGAGAAACCCGTATGTCCATACATTACATGGCTCACACTCTCATAATAATGAACATAGTGTAATACGACATTTCCTTTGTGGAGACGCTGCAGGAAAACTGAATACTTAGGGCTTTATGTATGAAAACTGTCTAGCAGAAAGACTATCTTTGTTGCCCATAGCAACCAATCAGAGCCCATAGCAACCAATCAGAGCTCATAGCAACCAATCAGAGCCCACAGCAACCAATCAGCGCCCATAGCAACCAATCAGAGCCCATAGCAACCAATCAGAGTCATAGCAACCAGAGCCCATAGCAACCAATCAGCGCCCATAGCAACCAATCAGAGCTCATAGCAACCAATCAGAGCCCATAGCAACCAATCAGCGCCCATAGCAACCAATCAGAACTCATATATAAAAGCTGAGCTCTGATTGGTTACTATGGACAACAAATACACTCGTGCTACAGTTTTCATACAGAAGGCCCTTATTGTCATGTTTCTTTTGGTCCCAGCAGGGACAAACCCTGCAATCAGTTTATGCTCTGGGGACACTTCTAACAAATGGGGATGTCCAAAGTGGAGAAACCCTTTAAAGTGCTTTGTAAGGAAAACTTCGAATTCTCTCACAGTTTTCAACACCTCTGTTAAGTAGGACAATAATGTTTAATTAGAAATGTGGAAGACCTGTTTTCATTAACTTCTTAGTACTGAAAGTTTCGTAGTTTTTTTTCTAATCCAGGCAATCCTTTCTAAACTAATCTGGTTGGCAGGGCAATACATTTACCTGATACATTGTAACAACTAAGTAAGGGGAGTTTTGTATTGCTGATTCATGTAGAATTACTTAAATTTGATACAACTACAGTGTTTCCTCAAGTAGCAATGACCTTAGGATACAATATATTCACCATGTAATAGTCTTTCCTGGAACATTGTATCAGGATATCACACTCCCTGTCCAATGTCATAGACTCTGCTGATCTGCGGCTCATGTGATTAATGGAAGAACCAACCAATTATCAGGAACATTTTACTTGTAAAACCTCTGTATCAGTGAGGTGCATGCAGTGATTGGCGGTCTATAGCACTTCTCTACAGTACGGTGCAGTACTACATGTCCTGTACTGCTCTTACATGTATTAGTGAGGGCAATGCAGTGAATGTGTGGTCTACAGCGCTTCTCTACAGTACAGTGCGGTACTACATGTCCTGTTTCTGCTCTTACAGTAATTAGTGCGTTTCATTTCACTTATTGGCGGTCTAGTAGCGTCTCCTAACACAAAAGTGCGGTACTAAATTCCTGTGCTGCTCTTACATGTATTAATGCGGTGCATGCAGTAATGGCGGTCTATAGCGCCTCTCTACAGTACAGTGCGGTACTGCATGTCCTGTATCTCTTACATGTATTAGTGAGGTGCATGCAGTGATTGGTGTCTATAGCCCTCTCTACACTACAGTGCGGTACTACATGTCCTGTGCTGCTCTTACATGTATTAGTGAGGTGCATGCAGTGATTGGTTGTCTATAGCGCTTCTTTACAGTACAGTGCGTTAATACATGTAATGTACTGATCTTACTTGTATTAGTGAGGTGCATGCAGTGATTGGTGGTCTATAGCGCCTCTCTACAGTACAGTGCGGTACTACATGTCCTGTGCTGCTCTTACATGTATTAGTGAGGTGCATGCAGTGATTGGCGATCAAGTAGCTCCTCTCTACAGTACAGTGCGGTACTACATGTCCTGTACTACTCTTACATGCATTAGTGAAATACATGCAATGATTGATGGTCTAGCAGCACCTCTACAGTACAGTGCGGTACTAAATGTCCTGTACTGCTCTTACATGTATTAGTGAGGTGCATGCAGTGATTGGCGATCCACTAGCTCCTCTCTACAGTACAGTGCGGTACTACATGTCCTGTACTGCTCTTACATGTATTAGTGAGATGCATGTAGTGATTGGTGGTCTAGTAGTGCCTCTCTACAGTACAGTGCAGTACTAAATGTCCTGTACTACTCTTACATGCATTAGTGAAATACATGCAGTGATTGGAGGTCTATAGCACCTCTCTATAGTATAGTGCGGTACTACATGTCCTGTACTGCTCTTAATATGTATTAGTGAGGAATGCAGTGATTGGCGGTAATAGTAGCTCCTCTACAGACGTGCGGTACTACATGTCCTGTGCTGCTCTTACATGTATTAGTGAGGTGCATGCAATGATTGATGGTCTAGCAGCACCTCTCTACTGTAGAGTGTGGTACTAAATGTCCTGTACTTCTCTTACATGTATTAGTGAGGTGCATGCAGTGATGGGGGGGTCTAGTAGTGCCTCTCTACAGTACAGTGCAGTACTACATGTCCTGTACTACTCTTACATGCATTAGTGAAATACATGCAGTGATTGGAGGTCTATAGCACCTTTCTATAGTATAGTGCGGTACTACATGTCCTGTACTGCTCTTAAATGTATTAGTGAGGTGAATGCAGTGATTGGCGGTATAGTAGCTCCTCTACAGTACAGTGCGGTACTACATGTCCTGTACTGCTCTTACATGCATTAGTGAGGTGCATGCAGTGATTGATGGTCTAGCAGCACCTCTCTACAGTACAGTGTGGTACTAAATGTCCTGTACTGCTCTTACATGTATTATTGATGTGCATGCAGTAATTGGCGGTCTAGTAGCGCCTCTCTACAGTACAGTGCGGTACTACATGTCCTGTACTGCTCTTACATGTATTAGTGAGGTGCATGCAGTGATTGGTGGTCTACAGCGCTTCTCTATAGTACAGTGTGGTACTACATGTCCTGTACTGCTCTTACATGTATTAGTGCGGTGCATGCACTTATTGGCGGTCTAGTAGCGTCTCTCTACACTACAGTGCGGTATTACATGTCCTGTACTGCTCTTACATGCATTAGTGAAATACATGCAGTGATTGGCTGTCTAGTAGCACCTCTCTACAGGACAGTGCAGTACTACATGTCCTGTACTGCTCTTACTTGTATTAGTGAGGTGCATGCAGTGATTGGCAGCCTAGTAGCTCCTCTCTACAGTACAGTGCGGTACTACATGTCCTGTACTGCTCTTACATGTATTAGTGAGGTGCATGTAGTGATTGGTGGTCTAGTAGTGCCTCTCTACAGTACAGTGCAGTACTAAATGTCCTGTACTACTCTTACATGCATTAGTGAAATACATGCAATGATTGATGGTCTAGCAGCACCTCTCTACAGTACAGTGTGGTACTAAATGTCCTGTACTGCTCTTACATGTATTAGTGAGGTGCATGCAGTTATTGGCGATCCACTAGCTCCTCTCTACAGTACAGTGCGGTACTACATGTCCTGTACTGCTCTTACATGTATTAGTGAGGTGCATGTAGTGATTGGTGGTCTAGTAGTGCCTCTCTACAGTACAGTGCAGTACTAAATGTCCTGTACTACTCTTACATGCATTAGTGAAATACATGCAGTGATTGGAGGTCTATAGCACCTCTCTATAGTATCGTGCGGTACTACATGTCCTGTACTGCTCTTAAATGTATTAGTGAGGTGAATGCAGTGATTGGCGGTATAGTAGCTCCTCTACAGTACAGTGCGGTACTACATGTCCTGTGCTGCTCTTACATGTATTAGTGAGGTGCATGCAATGATTGATGGTCTAGCAGCACCTCTCTACAGTACAGTGTGGTACTAAATGTCCTGTACTGCTCTTACATGTTATAATTGAGTCATGCGTAATTGCGGTCTGTAGCGCCTCTCTACAGTACAGTGCGTACTACATGTCCTGTACTGCTCTTACATGTATTAGTGAGGTGCATGCAGTGATTGGGGGGTCTAGTAGCACCTCTCTACAGTACAGTGCAGTACTACATGTCCTGTACTACTCTTACATGCATTAGTGAAATACATGCAGTGATTGAAGGTCTATAGCACCTCTCTATAGTATAGTGCGGTACTACATGTCCTGTACTGCTCTTAAATGTATTAGTGAGGTGAATGCAGTGATTGGCGGTATAGTAGCTCCTCTACAGTACAGTGCGGTACTACATGTCCTGTACTGCCTTTATATGTTCCAGAATGAGTGGATCCTTTGGGCACCAGGTGAGTGCCCCATTTTCTTTTTTCTGGTACACTGTGTATAACGTGCATAACCCAAAGAAGCTCCTGTCCTCATCACAGAAAGTGATTTCCAGCTTCCAGTAGTTCTTTCTTATGTTATATCTAAGACGTGTTATCAGGATTAGTATCTGCTTCATTTTCTTTAATTTTCATTTTTCATTATGTTGGTGATATTTTGGGGCTTTAGAACAAATAACAAGTTTTCCATAGAGTTATGGTTTCAACATACACTAGTTGTCCCAGAACCAATAAAAAATAGTATGTTGAGAGACCACTGTTTAATAAAGCTTCATTAGATGCTGAATGTGCACAGTGTTTACCATTCACTGACAGCAAGCTGAAACTGGTGACCAATTGAAATATAGCCAATAGCAAGAACAACTAAGGAAGTGCCCAAAAAA
>JAODAL010014783.1:0-86230 GCA_025379985.1 Phyllomedusa bahiana | reverse complement strand
CAGCTGGGGAGATCTGTTTCCCGCACATTTAAAACGAACTCTGCCAGCCTGGGAGACGTACCATTTCCCTCATTAGTTAAACCCCGGCCCTTTTACAGTTTTAACAGGCCAGGAACCTCCTTGGGTAGGATGTATTAGGATAAAGAAGACGGGCCGGGGTTTCGGCTTGAGGGGAAACAGCCCAGCTCCAGATAAAAGCTTTTTTAAATTTTTAAATCCCCTTTGTGAGCACACTAAACAAAAGGCACATAGATTTAATTACATCACTAGTCAGAGGTAAATACAGATATGGGTAAAGACAAATAGGCAAAGAGTTATTTCCCTTTAAAGTTGGCCTTGTGGGGCACACATGGGGGGTGAATTTGGGCCCTACGATCCTGAGTGGATGCTTCGGGCATCCCGGGGGTTGTTTTGCACCCTGTCCAAAGAACAACACGGGGCCCAAAGGGGCTCTCACTTTTAAACTGTACTGGAACATCCCACATAAAACCCTGGGGGGGCCACCGCTCTTACCTTCTCAGCCAAAAGTTTCCTAGCTTGGGAAACCCAAAATTAAAACCAATTGGGGCTGGCAATGCCCGTGGGTTTCGTGCTTCTGGTGCCATTAGAACCTGGTGGGTCCAAGCTATGACTGATACCAAACACCGGGTCGCTTCTCTGTTCCTAGTACCAGTTACCTGTTACTCCCTGCCCGGAGTGACAGCTATACGTGTGGGAAGCTTCATATTTAAAAATATGAAACTGAGGTGTGCCTGTGACATACAGTGATTCCATAATTCCTTATGAAATTCCAGCTCTGCTGTGACTCATCCCTCTCTTTGAGTTGTGTCCTGGCACTTTGTCCACCCGGCCCCGGGCCCAAAGGGTGCTAACGAGATTATGGGACCCTTTGAGGCTTGAGTCCCTCTGCTTTTGTTTAATTGAGTGCTTCCCCAATGAAGTGTTTTAGCATGGGGGAAAATAGATGAAGCCCGAATCCTGCAATAACTGAGTGAATTTGGGTGAAGAGCTGGAGGGGGGATAACTTTTGTCATTTCTCCTCACACTTCCCCTTTAGAGGGTGCTAGGGGGGGTACACCCCCTCTGTGTTTTTCCCAAGACCCGCCAAGGGAAGTGGGTTTTTCCCAGGCTCCCGTAGCATTGGTTTTGGAGACAGTGTGTGGCAGCTAAGGGGTTTTTGGTTTTTTCCACAATTAAATAGCACCATATAAGCAGCGCTGTAGACACTGCAGGGCCCACACTATTGCCGGATTCCTCTTATCGTGGGGTAGGCCAACCCCCCCAACCGGCTCAACATAAGGGGTTTTCCTGGCCCTTGTGTCAACCGGTAGTACTTTTACCCAAAGGCAAACAACGGCATCTTTTACTTTTAAAAATTGCGTTTTAAGTCAGCTGCTTGTAGTATCGGGGAGCTGGAAAGGGCAGCTTTGAGGGCCTGGAAGACCATCTTGCAGTCGTTTGTCCAATTGACTGTGAAGGGCAACCACTTCCTGGTGAGGTCCATCAGGGACTTTACCAGGCTACTGTATGTGGGGAAAAAAACTCCATAGTACCCGGCGGCCCAGGAAGGACATCACCTGTTTCTTGGTCCTACGGTGGGCCTGGATGCCATCGCATCCACCTTTCTGGGCTCTAACTTCAGGCCCCTTCCCACCTACCCAGTGCACCAGGTAGTGGACCTCACTCGTGCCCAGCTGGCACTTTTCTGGTTTGATGGTCAAGCCTGCCTGACGGATTCGCCGAAGCACCTGTGTAAGATGCTGGAGGTGCTCCTCCAAGGTGGGATAAAAAACAGCTATGTCATCAAGGTACACGACCGCCTACCCTTCAAGTCCCATTAGCAGAGTGTTGGCCATCCACTGAAAAGTGGCAGGAGCATTCCTCATGCCGAACAGCATGACGGTGGACTTGTACAGTCCGAATATGGTGATAAAGGCAAAGCGTTCCCATGCCTCATAGGTCAGGAGAATCTGCCAATATCCCCGGCTCAGATCCATTATGGCCACGTTCTTTGTCCTGGACAAATGATCAAGCAGGTCATCGATGCGCAGCATTGGGTACGAATCAGTGACCGTGACTGAGCCGTCTGTAGTCTACGTAGAAACAGGCGGTCCAGTCCTTCATGGGGACGATGACTACGGACGAGGCCCAGGCACTGTTGGATGCCTGGATGACCTCCAGCTTCAACATTTCGTCAATCTCCTTGCGTATGTACTGCTGCACTTCGATGGAGATCTGATATGCTGAACGGCAGATTGGAGGGTGATCCCTGGTGTCTACTTGATGGACGGCCGACTCCGTGCTTCTGGGCCCGATGCTGAACAACTCACGGAAGGGGTGAAGAATTGTCCACAGCTGGGACCATTGGTCCTCCCGTAGTTGTTTGCAGAACCCCACATGCTCTATGGATCCACCCCCCCTGACCATCCCGAGCATATCCAGGAGGGTCTCTCTCTCTCTCTCTCCTTCCTCTGGCAGGTTGCACACTGGAAGGGCACATGCCTCCTGCTCATGATATGCCTTCATCATGTTTACATGAAAGGCCTTCTGCCTTCCCCAGTCATGGTCCAAGGGGACCAGGTATGTTATGGTGTTGAGTTGCTGGTGCACGAAGTACAGGCCTTTGTGTTTGTCCTGTGGTATGCGGACCAGTACCCACACTTTCTGACCCACCTGATAGGTCCTATCATAAGCGTTCTGGTCATACTATAACTTCTGGTCGGCCTGGGCCTGCAACATATTTCCTGTACCAGCTATGATAAGGTCTGCATTTTGTCACAGAAGCGCACAACATATTCTAAGTCCAACACCTCAGGGATGGAAATGTCTCCCTCCCAGGCCTCTTTCACCAGAGCCAGGGGCCCCCGTACACGTCACCCATACAGGAGCTCAAAAGGGGAGAACCCCGCTCAAACCTGTGGAATCTACTGGTATTCGAAAGGCAGGTGTGGGAGGTGCCACTCCCAGTCGTGCCTGTGGGTGTCAACCAACATCATGAGCATCTGTTTTAGGGTGTCATTGAACCGTTTACACAGGCCATTGGTCTGTGGGTGGTTCGGGCTGGCCACCAGATGTTGCACCTGTATCTGCTTGCAGAGGAACTCCATTAACTGCGAATGAACTGGGTCCCTGGTCATGAGATTTTTGGGGAAAGCCCACTCAGGAGAAAATTTCTAGTAAGGCGGTGCCCAACTTGTCAACCCAAATCGTCGACTAGGCTACCGCTTTGGGGTATCGATTGGCATAATCTATTACCGTCAGTATAAAGTGTTTCCTGGAGCTGCTGGGAATTGACAGCAGTTCAACTAGATCCACACCCTCCTGAAAGGCTCATCGATGATGGGCAGAGTTACCAGTGGGGCCTTGGGGTGCGACCTCGCCTTCCCCAACTTCTGACAGGTGTTGCACGAACGGCAGTATGCAGCCACAGCGGTCCCCATCTTTGGCCAACAGAAATGCTGGCCCAGCCTGTCCTAGGTCTTGGTGATCCCTAGGTGTCCGGCAATCGGAATCTCATGGGCAACCCGCAACAACTCCTCCTTAAACAGATAGGGTACCACCAACTGTCAGTCCCTGGGCCACGCCGCTGGTGAACCCAGACAGTCACGTGGTACACCTGTCCTTGGTCCCAGACCACCAGGGCAGTGTCCAAGGTAGGCTGTGCCGCCTGCTCCTTGAGGGCTTTCAGGCTGTCGTCAGCCTCTAACACTATCTGAAACTCCCGAATAGACGTGGCCAGAATGGATGAGACTGCCACATCTTCTGTCAGTTCCTCCGGATCTGACTCCTGGCCCTCGCCTGCCCTGGCACTTACCTGGTCCGATGGGAGGACACCGCTGGGCAGCTGAGGGACTCCCGGGCCCTTGGCACTTTCACTGCATGTAACAGCGGCCATGACTGCTGCAACCGCTGGTAGTGCTCCCTCCCCATCGGCATCTGTACAAGTTGCCAGCTCGATCGGCCTAACCTGGCCCCCTGAAATCCCGGCTGTGGGCAGACTCTGCCCTGTGGCCTTACTGGAAGTCCTGCCTCATCTGCATGCTACCCTATCGCAGCTGTCTGTTCCCTGTCTGTCCAGGCTGCCAGTTCATTCAGCCTAACTTGGCCCCCCGACTTCCCAGTTAGGGAGAGATCCAGCACCGTGGCTTTACCAATGAGCCCTGCCTTACCTGCATCCTTCCCCACTGCAGCTGTCTGCCCCCTCTGCTAACACATCAGGGGACAACAATTCCCAGCAGGCTTGCTGGACACACCCTGCTGCCTCATTGCAGCCTGCTAACCTTACCTCCTCTCCACAGGATGTAGAGGTACATATCACATCCCCCACACTCCCATTAGTATGCAGGTTAATAAAACTGTCAACATTATTAACTGGGGTGGACATTACATTTGGTGGGAGCAGACCGTGTGGTTTCAGGGGCCTCAAAACATGCCACTAGCCGCCCCAAGTCTGTCCCTATCAGAACACTGGGCGAAATGTATTGTAATGATACCCTCATCTCCCTCACTTCCTGCCCAAAACCCCAGTCCAAATAGACCTTGGTGACTAGCAGCGCCTCCAATTCCAGAGACAGCACGAGTATTTCCGAGTACCATGTCCTTTGGGGACACCAGTTCAGGCTGCACCACAGTCATCTCAGAGCCGGTGTCCAGGAGTCGAATGGCCACAGCCCAGCCTACGGTGATAGGCTGATATTTATCAGGAGGTCTTCCCCTACCCACACACAAAAATGGGCGCCCTCTGGAAAGAGGACTGGGATGGGCCTTTCTGGCACTGGAGACACATGCCCTTGAAGTGTCTCGGCTGTTTACAAAGGTGACAGAGTAGGGGCTCCCCCATGGACATGGAAACATGGGCTGGGGGCCCCGGGTTGGGATAGGAAACTGGACCATATGCACCTTACCCCTTCCCCAGCTGGTGTGCTTCCTGGCCTCCAGTCTCCGATTGTTGGCATACTCGTCCGCAAAGTTTGCTGTGGCAGACGCCCCCTTTGGTTTCCTGTCACGAAGGTGCGGCTGGAGGTCCTCCACAAGAACTGCTCTGCTGTGATTAGCTCTTTCAGCTGCTGGATGGTGGTGACCTCCAATCCCGAGGTCCACTGGTCGACTGCTCTCAGGAAGGCCCACATGTGGTCGGCTCAGTTGTCGGTAGGACCCCCGCTGCAAACTCTGGAGCTTCCAGTACATCACAGGGG
Organism: Phyllomedusa bahiana; assembly: GCA_025379985.1. Lineage (NCBI taxonomy): Eukaryota > Metazoa > Chordata > Amphibia > Anura > Hylidae > Phyllomedusa > Phyllomedusa bahiana. The sequence continues at coordinate 81,035 of JAODAL010014783.1, read as the reverse complement.
TTAGGTTGTACTGGCAGACCAGAGCCTGCTTGACTTCCTCATAGGTCAGGGTGTTATCGCTTGGAAGATCCCCAAAGATTTCCAGGGCCTTACCTTGGAGACAAAGGGTTAGGATCCGGACCCCGCTAGTCCTTGGGTAGATGATGCTGGTGGCAAATTTTCTCAAATGCCAGCAAGATGGTGTCCAGATCCCCGCCTTTATTCAGCATGGGGAAGTCCTCTGCCCGAAGCTTAGGGACCTGTGTCTCAGGGCTCTCTTGAATGGCCGAGTTGGGCTATGAGGTTTGTATCTGAAGCATCTACAGTTGCTGCTCACGCTCAAGCTGGCGTTCCTCTGCCTCTGCCTGCTCACGTCGTTCTGTAGCCTTTGCCCCCTCACGACGTTCTGCAGCCTCTGCCCGCTCACGACATTCTGCAGCCTCTGTCCGCTCATGACGTTCTGCAGCCTCTGCCCGCTCACGACGTTCTGCAGCCTTTGCCCACTCACGACGTTCTGCAGCCTTTGCCCGCTCACGAAGTTCTGCAGCCTCTGCCCGCTCATGACTTTCTGCAGCCTCTGTCCGCTCATGACGTTCTGCAGCCTCTGCCCGCTCACAACGTTCTGCAGCCTCTGCCCACTCACAACATTCTGCAGCCTCTGCCCACTCACAATGTTCTGCAGCTCCCCCTATGGGCACTGCAGATGTCGTAGTCCCCAGCCTCGAGCTTAGCCAGGGCAGTTCAACCAGGTTAGCTGAGGTTGAGCGGCCCACTGCGGAACTGGCAGTCTGCGACTGGCTCCTCGAGGAGCCTGAGTGGGACTCCCCCTCGCCTTGAAGCTCGCCATCATAGTCCACAGCCCAATCTGGGCTGAGCTGGTCCCTACCTTGGCTAATTCCGCTAATTCCATCTGTTTCCTCAGGGACTACAGCTGTGGCTGGTTGGTTATTTCTGCCCCTGCCTCGACCAGCCATCCTTGCAACCCTTTACTGACACAAAGCTGCAACCAATATTCCAAATACCTCTTAGTTGCACTCGGACTGTATAGTGCTGAGTTGATCTTAAGACCAATTCAGTCACATTTTTTTTCTCTTCCTAATACATTACATGGTGCATTAATTGATACCATTAAATAACACAACTCACCCTGCAAAAAACAAGCCCTCATACAGCCATGTTGGCAGAAAACATTATGGCTCTTGGAAGACCAGGAAAAAAAACCCCAAAAAGCAGAAAATTCTGCCCTCTGGTGGATGTGGCTTATTCATGATCTTACACTTATGTCTACCACTTGCTTTGACCTTTTGTCGGATAATTGTCTTACAGGAATATTCACTTCACTGCCCTTTCCCTGCTTGACTACGAATTACATTTTCTGCCCTGTTACCATATCTCGGAGTCCAAACTAGTTAATAGTCACTTGTTGCCAACAACCTTTGATTCCCTGCAGTAAAATCCACATCTCCTTGCACAGGTTAATGTTTATATTCTGTTCTTTAGTTGAGCATGCCAACAAATCCATTAGTATATCACACATCCAGTAAGCTTCATCTCACCCAACATATGTATGACAAAAGGACAAGCTTTTTTATTTTTTGGCATGAGCTAAATGTATGGAAGCCTGAGGGCACGTCTGAATATACATTGGTGAATACAAGTGGCATACACCTCTGACATGCCTAGAAAACATCCTTTAAATGATGTTGCCTTGTATGTGTAGTGTACAAAAATTTGCAGTCACCAATATATTCATCTTACTTTTAATTTAACATTCACAAAATGGTGTAAGATATTGTAATTATAGCCACTGAATTTGACATACAATAAGTTAGCGATATTTGGCTTATCATTGAAATTTCAGGATGAACATAAAATGTATTGTTTTTTTTTTAAATGAACTAAATAAGACAATCTCTTAACTCTAGAATTCACATGTCCAACTGTTCAGTGTTTCAGTACTTTTTGCACAACTTGCTGAATTCGAACTAGGAGCTTAAAGGCAAAATTCACAACAGGTGTTTGATCTCTGAATTGCCCAATACATTTAGGGGATTTAAACAGTTCTCCTCATCATGCTGTTCACATTTTGATGTCATGAGACCAAGGCAATGCCTTTTAATTGATCAACAGTACCCCGCCATTTTGAGGCTTCCATCAGGATGCTCTCAGACGGAAGTTGCCGCTGAGCTTAGTGTCACAGGGTGTCATCAGCAGGTTGCAACAGAGATAAAGAGAAACTAGAAGAGTCACAGAAAGGAAAATACGTGGATGTCCTTTGGCTACATCACATACTGATGACCGTTTCATTGTAAACAATGCCCTGCAGAAGCAGACGATGAATGCCACACAACTTGAGACACATTTAAGGGAGGTGAGAGGCACCAAAATGTCACGTCAGATCATTTGTAACCATTTACAAATGATCTGCGTGCTAGATAACTTGACGCAGCATGATCTGCGTGCTAGATAACTTGACCACACTACCAGAACATCATCTTGAATGGACCAGGGAATATCTACGCTGGACGAGGGACCAGTGGCCCTCAGTGCTGTTCAGTGATGAAAGTCGATTCACCTTGAGCAGGAATAATGGCCGCCAATGATGCTGGAGACATCAAGCAGAGCACTATGCATCAGCCAGGTCAGGTACCCCTGCCAGTCATCTAGCATGCAGACCACGCTGATGTAAACAGTTACAAATGGTCTGACATGACACATGGTTGCCTCTCTCCTCCTTTATACCTGGAGTTGAGTTAAGGGGCATTCATCATCCAGTTAAGCGAGACATTTTTTACAATGAAGTGGTCTTCAGTGTGTGATGTACCCAAATGTCATCCATTCCTTGCCTTTCTGTAAAATTCATCTCTCTGTTGAACCTGTGTGACACTCTAAGCTCAGCTGCCACTTCCACCTGAGAGCATCCTGCTTGATGCCTCACAATGGCAAGGTACTGTTGATTAATTGAAAGTGTTGTCTTGGTTTAATGATGTCATAATGTGAACAGGATGTGATGAGGAGGACTGTTTAAATTTCAATTCAAACTGATCCCCCAAATGTATTTATTGATTCAGAAATCAACCACCTTTTGGGAAATTTTCCCCTTTTAAGCCCCTTCTTATGGATAAACAAGTTGTGTAAAAAGCCCTGAAAATTAAACAGTTGGAATTTTCTTCTATGGTAAAAAGTGGTTCTTTTAGTTCATTTAAAAAAAAAATTTAAAGAAATGTTTTGTTCATCTGAAATTTAAATAAGAAAAAAATTCCCCTAAGTTTTTGTGAGTGGAATTTTCAACAAACCATTATTATTAATTATTATTATTATTATTATTTTATTTTATTATTATTTTATTATTATTATTATTATTATGGCAATAATTCTTACAGTCTCAAGACTTACTTGTAGGTGTATTCAAATATTATTATACACATGCATTGCTACTTACCAGCAGGTTTAAGTAGTTTACCGTCAATGGTTATTTCCACTGCCTTGCTCACCATTATTCCATTTTCAAAAGTGGCAAGCCCACTTCCTAGGAAAAAGAAAGTTGAATAATAATTGGTTAAATAAGGCAGTAAGGTAGTTTTGAATGAAATGTCATGTGTAACAAGAAAAACAAGTAAGGTAGGCTGAGCCAAACTTTGCCTTTATGGTCATAAACTTTTGGATGAAATTATAAAGACTTTTTGTGTGTCTGTTTGATTTTGAAAAAGGGGACAGCGGCAGTCCACAGGATTGCATACACCACAGTGTACTCTTTGGACTTCAGCTGTAGCTTCATTGTTAAAAACAAAAAAAAAAGCAGAACCACAAAAGGAAGATGCACCTTTCAAATTCTGTTCAAATTATATTTATCTTAATCTTATTCCAAATAAATTACATTTACTTGTTTATGTTCTCTGCCAAAAATCTTCCCCAAAGAGTAAATAAATGTTCTGACTAGTTTTGAGCGATTGCTTTGGCTATCGAGATCGACGATGTCGATAGTCGGCCGCTACGTAAGGTTTTTCGATAGTGGCATGATTATGAGCGATTACTTTAAAGTCTAGGGGAGAGCAACAAACCTTCTTTTTTTTCCCCCAAAACAAGGCGGGAGAAGCTGAATTTAAAAATCCACAAAAGTCAAATGGATACTGCTACTTTTGGCAATACACTTAGGTTATAAAAAATCAAGAAAAAAAAACACAGACCTTTTACTATCCCTGTTTGTACCACAGCCTGACCCCTTAAACCTGATCCCCCAAATTAAAAAAATGCCGAAGGGAGTATGATTTGAACCATATGTTACTTTAATGGACATTGAATATCCCCGTCCTGGGAAAGCAGCTGAGCCCCAAAAACCCGCATGGCCCCCCAGATTTAAAAAGTGCTGCAAAAAGGGGTCTAATTGGAAGGTAAGCTAATAGTAGAGGTTTCTCTGTGCAGAAATAGACTAATTTGGACTGTTTGGCCCCAGGCAGAGCGCGGGCCTATCCTATGAGACGTGAGAGACACGAGGGGTGAAAAAGGAAAAGCTGTTCTATGTAAACGAGGTCATGTGATTTTTTCCCGCCAATCGCAAACCCAAACATCCAGTCATGACGTCGCACACCATCCACCTGTCTATTCTGTAAAACGATTTGCTGGCCGCCAAAATTACAGGAAGCGCCGAAAAAGGCGGATTTTTAATAGATGATGCTCAGTTTTTAAACCCTTAAATTTTCGCATGATCTGGAAATTTCGATCACCATAAAAACCTTGCCGATTTCAACTTTGTCGATAAAAATCGCTCAACACTAATCCTGACTAACTGCACTTGTCTTTATTACTTATTTATACAGAGACAAAATATTTCACAGTTGTATGGAGTTATTACCTATCACATCAGTACCTGCCCATAATGTGGCTTACAGTTCCTTAACACAGACACAAGCACACTGGTGCAAATTTCTAGGAAGCCAATTCACCATATCTATATGTTGGCCACCAGTCTTTACCAATAAAACACTATACAGTTCTATTTTTACTTCATAACAACTTACGGTTGAAGTAAGGGGCAGTAAACACATAATTGTCATTGTCCAAGCTGCGTTTATAGTAGCTATCTTCATACGTCTCAGGATCTTCAAGCCAGTACTCTCCAGCACTATAAAATGTAATATAAAATCTACAGAGTCTCTATTTCATAAAACAATGTGCAAAAGGTAACATTCTAATGTATGTCTACTTAAAGGATTTATAAAAGTTCAGAGTAGAAATATTGTCTTGAATAAAATAATAGTCTTGAGTACTACAGAGTGCAATATGATAGAGTTTAATATATCTGTGTGGCATGGAATTCTGTTCACTTAAAGAAGATGCTAGTCTGAAAATGATTCTTCTAGCAGACACACAACTCTCAGAAGGAGCAGGTGGAATGGCTGATTGCAATGTAAAGCATGACCAAAGGCGAAGAGAAAATTACAGATTTATTGGTGGAGTTTTTTGTTTTTTTTTTAGTATCAATTGTAATAGCTCTTCTACATAGCACTTGTTTTTCCTCCATATAGAGGAACAAGAGGAGAGACTATAAATATGTAAATGAAACATTCATAAGTCTGTCATTGATAATAACAATTACAAGGTTTAATTACATTTAAACTATTTAGTTATACAAATGATATTATATAATTTTGTATTATGCAAGATGATTTTATAGTAAATATTGCACAATTGAAAACTATTTTCTGAAACAAAATTCACAAAGCAACTGTATGCCCTTACCTTTTGGGATAAACTCTGGTAATTCCACCATCAGTGGCTACAAATCTAGCTATAATTCCATTCCTGAAAATAAATGAACAATGCATAATGTTATTCTTATGTTGCTCAGCACACTCACTAATAATCTCTTTCCAGTGCTAGGTTGAAAGGATATTGCAATCCAAAATGATGCATACAGTAAATGCCATGTTTTCCTTCTATCTGACCTTTTGGAAATGGAGATAGCGATCTCATCTTTCCACACCTAGCTGCGGGCCGATTCTTAGACATCTATATACACACCAGAAGCGACTCGTTTGAGAAAGGTCGGATACACCCAAAACTTTAACACTAAAAGTCACAGTTACTGCATACAGCATTTGAATGAAAGAAAATGTATTTTGCACGAAAAATGTTATTTTGATTATTATGTGGGGTGTTATAACTTTGATATATTGTTAAAAAATTATCAGATTTATTACAAACGGAAAAACATATGAAAATCTGTGATAAAAGGGAGAATCCTAGAGAGTAATCTTGATCATATCAAATAAGGGACAGTGTAATGTGACTAAGCCTTTTGATTAGTCATACTGGTAAAGTAATCAATGTGACATTGCTTTACTCCAATTCTAAAGAAAATGAACATTACAGGAACCAGTAAAGACTTGACAAAAATATTTTTGTTCAGAATGGAGAAGAGATTGATTCTAGCACAGATCATCTAAAAATGAAACAACATTAAAGGCGACATTATTATTATTATTATTATTATTATTATTTTATTAAGTATTTTAGGCGCCATTGAATCCAGGGGCTGTAAAATTTGGGGGGCTAATAACTACATAAATCAAACGAGTACAATGAAAATGAACAAAGACAATTGGCACGAAGAGGGAGAGAGGCCCCCACCGCGGGGCTTACAATCTAAAAGGAGGCGGAAAGGACTGGGGTGAGGGCGTAACATGTAATGTGGAGAATGTAGTGACAAGTTTAGTGAAGGTGTAGGCAAGCCTGAAGAAATGTGGTTTTTCAGGTTGTTTGTGAAGGTGGTGACAGTGAGAGAGTTGATGTGTTGGGGCAGTGGTTCACTATGTTCGGGTGAATCAACGTGAGAAGTCTTGGAGACGGTTGTTGTGAGGAGCTGATAAGGGGAGAGAGAGAGTGAAAAGTTGAGAGAGCGGAGAGTGCTGTGAGGGGAGTTATCATTCTGAAATGAAGGCAGAGATGTATGGAGGGAGAGGTCAATGGAGAAGGCCTTGTTAGGTCATGGTTAGCTAAAAATGAACACTTGAAAGGGACATGTCTGAAAACTGGCGGCACGGCGGCAGTGTTTAGGCGCATTAAATCAGTGTAACGTGCGCCAGAAAGTCCGATCCTCTCAAAAATCTGGCATGAGGTAAACCTTGCATAGTAAACTTAATGCATCTATAAAGGTGCATAGCGCAAATCGTGGCACATAGCATATCACTGGTAGTGTATGTAATGCGCCTGTTGAGGCGCATTGCGCAACGGAGGCGCATTACGCAACAGAGGCGAATAACTTATCATCACTAGTGTAAATAATGCGTTTCAATAGGCGCATTGTGCTATGGAGGCACACAGCATATCATTTTTAGGCGCATTTCAATGTTTTGTGCCTGGTGTATAATGTGCCTAGTTTTGGTGCACGACAGTTCATTTACATCAAGAATATGGCGTCAAAAGTGTTTTTGCCGCAAAATAGACCAAAATACTGGCGTTCGCGTATTGGGACATGTTGCCCTAAATGCGAAGCAGCAAAACTCAACATGACAGATACAAGTTATTAAAGCACGGAATGCTTTATTTTTACTTTTTTAATGTTTTCAGTGGCTTTTATTTAGAGATAAAAGCAGATAAATTGAAAAACCATGATGGTCAAGCTGAGCTTTTGTAAATTACATCAGTGTTAACAATAATTTCTTCAATGCTAATGGAGACCCCCAAACTAGTCAAATTTAAGGTTCTACACATTCAAAAGAGGAAGTGAAAATTCTCTTGTGATTTATCAGCTAGAATCTTCTATTACAGAACCAAATCAGGCTGTTTATGACAATAAAGACTATACTGTAAATTGGCATAGCAAGTCCCTTCCGAACTGCCACTAATTGCATTACCAGACATGACTGATGAAGGCCACCTGGCCAAAATATTTCTTTATTTGAAAAGTCTGGATTTCTTTGGCTGCCTTTAAGCCTAAAACTTTCTTGGAGTTAAATCTATATCTGCTATTTTTCAAATAAATGTTTCCTTGATTTTCACAAAAGAAAGGTGTGCTGAGGTATTGTTTCTACACAAAATTGCACAGGATTGGTTATCCTTCCTCAAGCACCATACGATTTGCTTGAATCCATCAAACAAGGTGTGCGGCATCCCTTCAATCACTATTGCATAATATAAGCATGATATGGCTCTGTAAAGGTAAATTCAGATAAAGTGGATTATGTCTAGCTGCAGATATTATTTTTAGATTGTTGTGATATAAAAATATCAAACAAGGTTTTTATGTGTGTGTGTGTTTTGTTTCTATTGTATCTATCTACTTCACTGGTAATATAAAGACTTAATTAAATCTTACGGTAATGCTCCTTTCCAGTGAGTCTGTACCAATTCATATGTAAATCCTGCATCCAGTAGAGCTCTGGTAATCAACTCCTTATTACCTAAAAAACATAATAAAGAAGTCAAGGCAATGTTTGAAAAGTAGGAAATATTCGAGCATACAAAACAGCCTAGGCTTTAGGGATGCTGGTTTTATTACTAATAAGAAAACCAACCATGTTGTAAATCTCATTAAAACTCTGAGTGCTTAGAGCACATTGTCTTCTGTTCTCTTCCTCAGTCTTGGCAATCAAGGAGAATTTTAGAGAAAATCCATTATGGTAAATAAGCACAAAGAAACAGTAAAAGGTTAATTTGTCCATTAGCTGTCCAATAATGTTATGGTAAAAAAAACTTTGATACTAAAGAGAACAGCATGTGAACATTATGTTGCAGATCAATATTGCTTCCAGCTGAGGAAGAGCATATAGGTACACAAACTGGTTTAGTGTTACTTGTAAGTAATGATGTGCGGATCGATTCTAACGAAGTGGAATTCGTTTAGAATTTTAGGAAAAATATGATTCTGAACGAAGCCAAAGTTCATGGCGATTCGCGGTAACAAATCTCAAATGGCCACAAGCACATGGCGTGACATGGGGCATAGAACTATGGGAAGGAGAAAGGAACGCCCTCAAGGACATGTGCAGACATGAAGCCAATCAGCGACCAGCCAGCTTCTGTTATGTCACAGCCCTATAAATAGGGCAGCCATGTTAAATTCTGCCACTTATCACTGTGTCTTGTATACACAAGCATCTCTATGTAGTTGTACTAGATTGCACCCTGTGCAAAATACTTCCAATTTTAGAGTTACTGGGGTGAAATATCTTTCCAAATACACAGGTGTGTGTCACATAGACACCTGTTCCTAAACCAGTGTTTTTTATTTTAGGATATTGCTATCTATGGCAAAGAGCTAATTTCTCGCCAATGACATCGGGGGACACAGCACCTTGGGTGTAGGCCCTTGCCTTAGGAGGCGGACACTAGGCGGACCAAAACATTTGGGCCCGCCCCGCTGGGCTATATCCCCCCTGCTGATACCAGGCTGATCAGTTTTCAGCCTAGTGCCCGTAGGAGGCAGACGCTGCTCCGCAGCTCTATGGTGTTTATTTTTTTGTTCCTTTGCAGGAAGGTGATTGAGCGCTTGGCTCTCACCTAGTGGACGGTAATTGAGCACCTGGCTCTCACCTTGTGGAAAAGTGATAAAGCCACTGGCTCTCACCTAACGGTGGGGTCGTCAGCGTGTACTTTTACCCCGACGTTGTCCCCCATGAGGTCATCAGGAAACCCGTCAGTTTTTTTAGCTTGCTGGCCTTCCTCTTCGCCGCTCACCCATCCGCAACTGCCGCCTCCGCGGCCTTTTTACGGATTCCGGTAGCATCACCTCCGGGTGCATGGTACCGAAGGGGTGATGCCGCAACACCCAAAAACGTCGGATTGGTGAGTACCCTGACTTTCTCTGTTTTGGGGGTGGTCAGAGATTTTCCATTTCTTTGTATGGGTTTGGAGGGCTGCGGGACTTCCGTTTTCCCATGGCCCCCCAGCGTCGCTCTTTTCCCCGGTCTTGGTGGGCTCCCTAGGGACGGGAGTGGGCCGGCACTAGGCAGCACGGCATGTTTGGCCTGCTGCACCGCACGTCTGGGCTTGGCACTGGCTGCTGGGTTGTAGGATGGGCCTCCCAGGCGCTGCTGGTGCTCCTTACCCACCATGGGGGTGGACCCAGTTGGGCCAGGCCCCTCCCAAGATGGGGCAGGACCTCAAGCAGCGTGGGCCTGTGTTGGGGGCGGAGCCTGATCACCATTTTCTGCTTCATGGCTGCTTGCTGCATCTCCTGAGCTTCCGTGGAGGACACAGCACCTTGGGTGGTTTAAAATTGGCCTGCTTTGGGCCATTATCCCTGCTTCACACACCCTGCAGCCATGTCCCGTGCCAAGGATGAGGGGTTAAAACCACCCGTATCCAAAGCAGTGGAGACTTACTTCGCCTGCGCCCGTTGCCACAAGAAATTCTCGTGTGGCCAGCACACTGCCCTTTGCGTTGCTCCTCAGCCGACCGCCGCGGGGCACGACCCCTCCTCCTCTGCAGGGGGCGATCCTGAACACAACGGTTCTCCAATGACCCTGAAGATAACGGTTCGTCTGCCACCCCAGGTGCGAGCCAACCTGGGCTGTTAGTCTTCCCTGCGTTGCATCAGGGTAAATCGTTTCTGTCCCTGCAAAAAATGTGCCTAATTTCGATCATCCTAACCAAAAAAAAATGTTTTCATGGTAAAAAAAGCATAAGGGTGGGGTGCAGTCGTCAGCTTCCGGACGACTCGGGGTCTCTGGTCCCTCAGGGAATCTGGTCTTCAGATCAATGTTCTGGAGCTCCAGGCCATTTTCCTAGCGCTCTCACAATGGTCCCCTCTTATTCGGGGTTACCCAGTGTGGATCCAGTCTGACAACACCATGGCAGTGGCCTAACTGAATCATCAGAGTGGCACCAGAAAATGGGCAGCTTTTTGGGAAGCTGCGAGGATTCTTCACTGGGCAGAGTGGTCAGTGCTGGCGACTTTCATTCCAGAGGTGGAGAACTGGTTGGCCGACCATCTCAGTCGAACAATGGTCGGTTCCGGGGAGTGGGCTCTTCTGCCGGAATTTTTTCGCCTTCTTTGCCAAAAGTAGGGTAAGCCACATGTCGATCTGTTTGCGTCTCGCCTCAATCACCAACTCCCAAGTTACATGTCAAGGGCCAGGGATCCCCTGTCCCTAGCAGTAGACGCGCTGGTCCTACATTGGAGTCAGTTTGCTCTGATCTTCCTTTTTCCACCTTGGCCTTTTCTTCCTCGAATGCTCAAGCGCCTCAAGTCCAAGAGGGTATCCACTATTCTCGTTGCCCCAGACTGGCTCCACAGGTCCTGGTACACAGACCTCATCACCCTGTTGGCAGACACTCCTTGGCCCATTCCGTTACGTCCAGACCTTCTCTCGCAGGGTCCTCTACTCCACCCCACTTTACTGTGGCTGCGTTTGATTGCGTGGCTGTTGAATCCGCAATATTAAAATCTCAGGGTTTGTCAGATTCTGTTATCCAGACCATGATTCAGGCGTGCAAGCCTCAGTCCACCCGGATCTATTACCGTACCTGGAAGGCTTTTTTCGCTTGGGCTGAAGCCCAGAAGTTTCACCCCTTGGTATTCTCTACTCCAGGGGCGTCGCTAGGCAGTATTGTCCGGGGCTCGTGCCCCGGATATATTGCCTGCTGCCCCAAATCTTTCCTTCCCCGGCCGCCCTCATTCCCTATAGTAGTGCAGCACAGCATTGCTGTTCTCTATGAGAACTAGCAGTGCAGCGCGGGCGACTACTATATTTTCTGTTTCTCTGCTGCCGCCGCCGGGGCTCCGTGCAGACTGCTGTGCAGGATCCGCAGCTGAGCAGCGTATCTTTCTGAGCTGCCGGCAGCTGGAACTTCCTGTAGAAGAGGAGAAGGAAGAGGAGCCAGGCTGCAGGGACCTCCATGCGTCGGCTCCATCTCCTCCAGTCAGTGAGTGGCCCCGCGGAGCCCAGCACAGCAGCCGGCAGCTACTCAAGGTATTAACCGTGTACAGTCTGGAGAGAAGTTATCATATACATGTCTGAGGGGGGGGGGGTCAAGATAATTTAATTGCAGAGTAACTGTCGGGCCTTGGGGTAACCCTAAACCCACAGGGGCTGACAGTCTACAGTTATACTGATCAGTTTCAATCATGGAACAGCAGTGTATATTTGACCAATAGAGCTGATCAGTATAACTGTAGATATATACACCTACCTGAGGGGCAATATATACAGCTACCTGAGGGGCAGTATATACAGCTACCTGGGTGGGGCAGGGTATACAGCTACCTGGGTGGGGCAGTATATACAGCTACTTGGGGGGGGCAGTGTATACAGCTACCTGAGGGGTAGTATATACAGCTTCCTGAGGGGCCCATTTATATACATCTTCCTGAGGGGCAGTGTATACAGCTACCTGAGGGGAGTATATACAGCTACCTGGGGGGCAGTGTATACAGTTTCCCTGAGGGGCAGTGTATACAGCTACCTGAGGGGCAGTATATACAGCTTCGTGAGGGCAGTGTATACAGCTACCTGAGATGCAGTATATACAGCTTCCTGAGGGGCAGTTTATACAGCTTCCTGAGGGGCAGTGTATACAGCTACCTGAGGGGCAGTATATACAGCTACCTGGGTGGGGCAGTATATACAGCTACCTGGGTAGGGCAGTATATACAGCTTCCTGAGGGGCAGTATATACAGCTACCTGGGTGGGGCAGTATATACAGCTTCCTGAGGGACAGTATATACAGCTACCTGGGTGGGGCAGTATATACAGCTTCCTGAGGGGCAGTATATACAGCTACCTGGGAGGGGCAGTATATACAGCTACCTGAGCGGCAGTATATACAGCTTCGTGGGTGGGTCAGTATATACAGCTTTCTGTGGGGCAGTATATACATCTACCTGGGAGGGGGAGTATATACAGCTACCTGAGCGGCAGTATATACAGCTACCTGGGGGGGGTATATACAGCTGCCTGAGGGGCAGTGATATATAGCTGGCTACCTTGATATGGATGGACATGAACTACACTATAATCAGTTATATGTCTGCAGAGCCCGTGTACATATGGTAGACACGATGTGGTGCTCGCGTGTGGTCATAGTCTGGCAGTATTATTTAAGCATTAGGAATTGATGGTCTTGGTATTTATGGTATTGTTATAGTAACAGTATGATGGTAACATGTGTGGTATATCTACTCCATGTATGGGTGTATCATCTGTTAGCCGTATTATTTAGAGGTGTTACACTATAGAAATGAGTGGTTTTGAAAAGGCAATTTTGTCAGTGTTGACTTATTTTACAATGTAGTGCTGAGAAGATGGATAGGATGTATTGAAATCTTCTGAAAATTAGTGACAATAACGTACTTTTTTATCAGTAAAAATACATGCAGCAGCTCATGAGGTGGTGTGAAAAATACTGTGTGAACGCCACCCTACTGAGCAAAATTTAACACAGAGGGCACGGGCCCCGGATGTTTTAGGACCCTAGCAACGCCCCTGCTTTACTCCAAGAGAGCTGTCATTTCTACAATCTGGCCTGGAGCTCTTTGTCATTCCTGAGGGTCCACGCAGGAGCCTGGCGCCATTGCTAGCTGGATCGGGTCTGCAATTTTGGAAGTCTATCGGTAAAGGGGATAACTCCTTCCGTTTCGGGTCACTGCTCACTCCACACGAGCGGTTGGTGCCTCCTGGGCAGTTCGGCATTAAACTTCAGCTTTACAGGTTTGCAAAGCTGCCACCTTTTTCTAAGTTCTACCAAATCCATACCTTGGCCTCGGCTGATGCAAGCCTCGGCCATAAGGTATTTCAGGCAACAGTGTACTAATGCTTGTCACTGCTGATTAATTTTTTTAGCTGTTATCTAATTTTTCTCCCACCCGCTGGGACTGGTCTTGGACATCCCAAGGTGATGTGACCCCCAATGACATTGGTGAGAAAATTGGATTTTTGTAATTACCGTAAAATCCTTTTCTCGTCCAATTCATTGGGGGCACAGGTCCCTTCCTCGTTTTGGCTCCATGGAATCCGGGTTCTCTTTTGTTCCTCCTCTCAGCCATGGCTTTTGTACCAATTGATCAGCCTGGCATCAGCAGGGGGATTTAGGCCACCGGGGCGGGCCCAACATGTTTTGGTTCGCCTAGTGTCCGCCTCCTTGGGCAAGGGCCTATACCCAAGGTGCTGTGTCCCCCAATGAATCAGACGAGAAAAGGATATTACGGTAAGTACAAAAACCCAATTTTTTTCACTTATCGTGGGGAACTCTGTCTCAAATCCAGTGTGTGTTTTTCTCCCATACACGCATCTCAAATCTATCCAGTTCAGTCTGTTGGGATATTGCTATCTGTGGCAAAGAGTTAATTTTTTTCACTTATTGTGGTGATTATGATAAATACTGACACATGTAGAGCCCCTGCCCCTCGAAAGAGTGGAGAGGGTGTCAGCAGTAATTTTGCGTTGACATCACTGATCCCTTTGCCCTTCCTTTGATCTGTCAGTGCCCGCTTTCAGTCCGTCAATAATACATCAGTATTGCTAAAGCCAAAAAAAACAGGATTTGATCCAAAAAAAGAGATAACAAGTAAATGGAATATTTGCATGCCATCTGTGTTTTGTATCCACTGCTGCTTTTGGCTACCTAATAATCAGACAATCCTAATGCAAACAAAGGACCATGTCATACTAGCCTTAAGGCTTCTCCTAAGACACAATCGGTTGTGTTTGTCCTTTTCATTCCTTTTGGCAGATTAAAAGAAGGGGAAAACCAAACATAGTGGCAATGTCATAGAGTGGTGGAGGGTGGAATCCAGAGGGTGGTCGAGTGAGAGAGTGGTCAGTTGGCAGCAGCTAGAGTAGTTTATAGAGTGGTACAATGACAGATTGTGGAGGTGGCAGCAGCATGAGTACGCCACAGATTGGCACAATTACACAGTGTGGAGATGGCGGCAGCAACAGCATCAGGCCAGAGAGTGGCACAATGACATAATTTTGAGGTGGCGTCAGCTAGGTGACATAATGAGGAGGTGGTGGCAGCAGCATCAAGCGAGAGAGGGACATGGTGACATAGCCTGGAGGTGACAGCAGCAATAGCAGCATGAGGAGACCTGAGAGGTGAGGTGGCAACAGCATCAGAAGGCTACATAATGGCCCAGTGAAGAGTGGGGAGGTGGGTGGCAATACCAGTACCTGGTAAAGATGGTGGGTGGTAGAAGGAGCAGCTGATGTGTGGCATCAGGCAGGTGGCAGCATCAGAATAGTAGCAGAGGCAGGTAGCCAGAATAATCCAGACTCATTTGTCAAAGTTTGGTTGAGGCGGAATGGCTGATCTAATCTGATGCCTCAGGCATTGGTGTGTGGAAATCCTGCCTGATCCACGCCTGATTCATCTTGACAAAGTTGAGTCTCTCCACATTACGGGTGGACAAGTGAGTTCTCCTTGTGGTAACTATGGCCCCCACTGCACCAACTCTCCACCTCGGCTCTGCACAAGCCATTAGTTCTCTGAATGGTGCAGAGTCCACCACTTGAAAAGGGAGGGACTGCAGTACCACCAACTTGGACAGGGGCACGGTCAGGTTCTGCGCATTAGGATGCCTGGACACATACTGCTGTCTCTTGGCAATCGCCTCGGTGATGCTGGGAAAGACAGACAGCTCCCTTCAGCAGAGGTGGTGGAGCTTTGACTGCCTAAAATGGGATGCGTGCCACTGGGTGCCGCTGATGTTGCTTCGGCAGGATGCACCACCACATCTGAGACACATTTCTCCCAAGCCACTGGATGGTGACGCTGCATATGTTGACGCAGGGCCATAGTGCCAACATTAGTTCCCTGGCCATGCTTGTTGCTTGTTGCCCACATATTCTACATACACCCATGTATTTCAAAGATGGTTCACCACAATACGTGAAAAAAGTAACTGTTTGTAGCTCTGTATGTATCAGCGTTTAACAGAACAGGTTCTGTCATAATCTGTGGAATCATCTGATGACAGTGTAAAAGGAGTGCGCTCTTTGACGCTATAGTGGGATCTTGGCCCTCAGCTCGGTTCTTTCTCTCTGGTGCTGACATTACCCTGTCAGGCTGCGTTCCCACTTCATTTATTTGATTAGTTTTGACCCCGTAACCTGCCCAGAAAAGTGAAGTGTGAAGTGATTCTAAGAGCGGTGTCTGTCATCTGCGTATCATACTAAAACACAGCATTGGATCAATACCAAACCACGGTCCCTATGCATATTTCTGCATGGCACAATGTTCTACAACACGATTTAGACTCTCTGGATCCAGGAAATAGCTGGTTTTTAACGTGCTTCGTCGCAAATAAATTCTGACCGAACCAAATTTTTGGGAAAAATTCAACGAATCAGTCGAATCTAATTTTTTTAGAAATTCGCTCATCTCTACTTGTAAGGTTAGATTCACATGTTGTGTTGCTGCATTAATTACTGCATGTCTTTCTCAACTGCATTGAAAGTGCATGCATTTGAAAAATGCACAAAGAGAAAGAAAACATGCCACAAAATATTCATGCTTTTTACGCAAGTGGTTTTGTAGTTTACTCTAATTTGGAACACAACTGAAATTTGGGTTAATTTAAAAATACATGCGTTCTTTAGAAGAAACGATCCAACAAAATGCACGGTGGGGTATAGCAGACCAATTACTCCTCCTGGTAGATGTTATATATGTGTGTGTATACACATATTGTGTGTGTATACACACATATATATATATTTATACACACACATATTTTGTTGTTCACATTGTGCTGATACTTGTGTTGATACTTATACACACTTTAACACACCTTAACCACTTGGATTCTATATTCATATTTATGTACTGGGTTAATTATCATCGTTAATGTATATGACATATATGCCTGTAATGTTTTTTGGTTCATTCTTAAACTTTTCTATGTAATTTTTTATAACTGAATTAATAAAGATTTTGTCATTTTTTTAAATGGATGTATTGCTAATATTTTTTGGGGGAATATATCATAGTTATATAGTACGGTTGTCCATCAAATATACCAAGGGTTGGGATAAGATGTGGATGAAAGGGATTAATTTTTCTATCTGCTTAAGTAAATTTTCTTAGGGACATAAAATATGTAAAATAAATCGATTATATCAGATTCACAGTAACAAAGGAAATAATGAGTGCACGTATTTTTATTGAAATAGGTTGTGACCAACAAAACTCGAACTGTGAAAAATTGGAGCATCAGTTGTCTTTGCACAGATATGTTGTGTCCTCCGTGTATGAACAGGAAAATGTCATAACTACTTTCAAGATAAACAGTTTACACAACTTCCCAGTAGTATAGTTAATATCTGAGATAAGGTTCAGTACCATGACTTATGTTATTTCCTGACAAGTAATATTAGGAAGGACAGAAGTCACTTTGTTCGCATGCATTTTACACAAAAAAAGCATACTGTACATATTGTTTGTTAAACAAGTAGGAAATGTAATACAATGCTACATGAGCCATATCATTATTTATGTCAGAGTTCATCCCAGTTACACACAACCATGAATAGATTTGTCATTTCCAACTGATATGCAGGCAAATGCCAAAGCACCATAAGGCGACATTAATAGTAATCTTGGGTGAGAGTTTCAGTAAGTGAATACTAATGTCATCATTGATCACTGTCTACTTGTAAAATGTTATGTAACATATTGGATTTGATAAATATGTTACTATGTGTGTGGATATATATAGGACAAACAGGAATGGGAAAGGCAAACCAATGCAACCACAATCTCAAGTAAAGATCCATTCCTCATTTTTAATGTGAAGAGCATTTTTATCAATTTCAATATTATATATATATATATATATATATATATATATATATATATATATATATATATATATATATATATATAAAAGTAAATCATAAAATATATATCCCTTTATAAACTCCCTATCCAGATCGATACAGTGCTGAGTCGCTCAAGGGGAACCCCTGAACGCCGGATGACCTGTGGGGATGGTGGAACAGTTCCACACGTATGAGGACTCCCTATAGCAGGCGAGGAATCTAAAGTCCACATATTGGGAACCTGTGAAAGACTCTCAGAGACCTGAGCCCAAAAGTCCTTGTAAAGGTCGTCCTAAGGTCAGGGCTGTATCAGAGCTGGTGCCAAAGCGGATCCATGGGAGATTAATTGTTGGAGGTTTCAGGCCCTGGAGCATATGCAGGACCAGTGTCCCTTCATTACAGAACCTATGGAATGCTCAGTGGGCCGGCAGTCTTCCCTTTTTTGCAAACTATTGGACTCCAGAATTCTGGTTACGCTACTCTCAGCCTCTGTCCCTCATGTGTAGGTCCCAGGGCAGAACTTGGACATCACATATATCCCTGGGGACAACAAGGTTTACCCACAAGCCCGGGTAAAATTTCAGAACCACTTTCAATATCAGTTTGCAACAAGGTCTGTACAGGACAGTGCATTAGTGTGTATAGTCTATATCCTTATATCATAAGAACAACTATGCTTTGATAATTTTCTTCACATGAAAAGTGAGGGATAGATATTTAACGAACAATGTGCTTGCACTGATTTGCTTTCTACATTCCTATTGGTCTTCTTGTACATACTTTATGATTCATGCTAAGTTTATATCTGTGTCAAAGGATCCATCTGGACCACCATCACAGAGGTAGCACTGGATTGGTTTCATGATGGAAACGAACAGGCCAGACATACCCCATTGGTTGCAATGGGGTCCAATGGGTTTCCATAAAGTTGTCTGTCTTGTTAACAGAAAAAATAGTGCTGCATGTTACGTTATTTTTTCATTTTTTATGTAATCTGTGGCAGAAGCTCAGAATGGCATCTCCAAAACAGATGTGAACTTAACCCAACACTGCACATTTCCACCCTTTAACTTGTGCAATTTGAAATAGGAGTGATCTATACAATTCTTTTGTTGAACAAGAATAATTTGATTCGTTTTCTTACATAAGTGTTTATAATTAGATAGATTACATTTTATTTGTCTAAATGTCTTTAATAAACAGCCCAAATAATTTAATAAGCAACAGATAAACTCTTTAGAACTGATTATCATAAACTAGATTAGCAGATTGTGCATTAGAAGATCCTTTATATATACAGAATTATTTGGGTTTTGAAGAACAGTGACATGCTAAGTACCTTATTGGCACAACCAAAAAGCAACTTTGTTATAAAAGAAATTGTATTGAAATACCAAGACTATTTAATGGCAAAATTGTTTCAAAACATTGAAAGACTTAAATCTAAAACTCATCAAGAAATATTCTCATTTTTTTTTATTATTATCAGCATTTGTGCCAATTACCCTAAAGATATACCACATTTATTTTGATATTTTGAATAAGATATCAGATAATAAGTATCTGATATTGTATACCTAAATATAACCAATGAGTTTTTAGGAATAGTCAAAGAAAAGTTTTTTTTTATTTATTTTTTTTAATCTGGGGTACAGTAAACTTGATATTACAAGATCTGTTTCCACAGTGGCCGAAACAAATGGTAATGATGACAAATCTTTTTGATTTAGGTTAAGCATTAGATATCTTATTGGATATCCTCATGTGGATCCATATGATCTCTCTCAGCTAATCAGCAGGGAGGGATGCACCATCTATCCTTAGATAACATGCTATACAACAAGCAATGTATGATGCTGATTCATTTGATTAATAACAATTTATCCTACACAGCCTTATCTTACTTTCAAGTTTGGTCTTGAATACAGATGTAAGGTATAGGGCACTTGGTAAAAAGTTTTTTTGAAAGATTGTCCAACATTTCTCTCTAGGATTACTAATAATGACTGACATGGAAAGTACAGAGAAAACATATCATATTAACAATATCCCAACTGTGAATAACCTTTTTATGTATTTTTTTAATCTGGAGTTACTGCATATGGAGAAAGAAGATGCTTTCGCACCTGGAGGAGAATGTTTCTGTTGTAATAACATCAGTCGATGATTACCTCAATCAGTGTTTGCACCATTCGTCAAGTTGTGTGCATTCTCTGTTTTTTAGGCACTTAATGGAAGTGAGGATTAGTATATGGCCTTTTAGACTTTTCTCTATTACATGTTCTAATTTAGGTCTATCAAAAAAAACAGATGTCCATTTATTGCTGATCTATAGATGTCTCATTATATTTTGCTTGGAAAACAAGAATCAACATCATCCCCATTTCAGCAGTCATTAATAAATCATGGAGATAAGTGGTATTAAATATCAAAAATTAAATTTCTAAAGTTGTACAGTTAGCATTGGAATGTTAAGTTATATACTGTAAAAGTACAACCTTAATTATTAATTTTAGTAAAAAATCTACTTACATGAAGGACTACTTGGTGTTTTGGTATCTATGTATTGGTTGAAATGTAGTAGGAATTCTGTATTATTGTTGGATATTTGTAGGTCAGCGCAGTATTCTCTGTTAATTTAAAGAAGAACATTAATACCAGAGAGTCAATACACTTGTTTCTTCTTATTATAATAGAAAAATGAAAAATACACATTAATGACCCATTTCTTAATTGTGCAAAGGAGATTAACAATTATAGCACCAATTCTTATTCCATGCTTATTATTATAAGTTATTTAAGTGAAGACTTCCATCAGAAAGGAATATTTTTGATTAAACCAATATTTATTCAAAAATATATTTTTTAGAATTTCTGGCAGCATTTGTATTTCATTTTGGCAGTCGTATGCAATACAAATTTTGTTTTCTAGCTGTGATTAGTAAAAATGATAAAACTTCTGAATGGCAGGGCAGACTAATCTCACTTTACTGCATCTACTGCGTATCCCTATGAAGTCTTATTACAAATAATAAGTAATGTCATAATGATTGCTCCACCATTCTCTGGACAGAGATTGATAAGATAAGACTAGATCAAACAGCATGATGAGCTATACATGAAAGGATAATGGGGTATTTTCTCTTCACTGGGTGTGGTGGGTTCTTCACACTTATCAGTTCCAGCTAATAACACTTACAACTCTTTAGAACATAGCCCAGAAGAAGAACTAGCAAGCAATCCTCTTATTGCTGTGCTATCAGAGCTCACACAGAGGATACAAGCCAGGAAGTCATGTATATATGGGAACTTTTTAAAAATAGTATATAAAAACAAACAACCACCCAATTAAAAAGTCCACATCATAGTTGCATATTGCTTGTCAATATGTGAAAAGAAAAAGGTTGATGGTAGTTTGCCTTGGGAAATCTATGAACGTGGGTTCAGTAAGTATTTGGTATACTGACATAAAAAACAATGGTAAAATATGTAAAGCTTTAAAATTCAGAAGAAAATTGATCAACCTGGGAGCTAAGTAAGTGGCACCAACATCATCAAAATACTCAGGCTTTAGAGTTTCTGAGTCTGAAAAAAAAATAGGAAATTATATTTATTATAAAGGGCACATTACTTTTTCCTCCTGGTCCGTCTGATGCCTACAAATACAGTGAATAAAAAAAACTTCAACAGAGGATGTTATGCAAACAACAAAACATTTGTGAAATATTGTCAGGCATATTCAGGCAATATGGAAAATAACATAACATCTGAATGTATATTTACATATATTCTGGGCTGAAACAATAAATATCTCTAAATGTAGTCTCAAAAGTGACACGTTACAACAATTGTTTGTGTATTCAAAAAATAAAATAATTTAAGCTACAAAGTAAAAGGCTACTCATAATTGCTATTGCTTGCATAACACAATAGAAACAATGCATCCTATACAACTTAGTATTTAAGTCTAGCTTGCTAACAAAGCAACAACCTCCTAGGGGCAATACTCTGTTTTAATGATGCTTATTCCATGAGAAAAGCAGAGAGAATATCTGATAAACTGCATCTTTAGAAACTGCTACAAATTCATGGCATCATTTTTCTGACTGGACTTGACTGGAAATACTGTTTAATAGCAACATGGAAACCTAATGGTTTTACCTTAAATATTTATGAGAAGCTACCATGTACCAAAGCTTTGATATTGCATGCCACTGTAATAGTCTGATATAGGCAGTCTAAGTAGCAAGCAAGAAGAAATGAAAGACATAAACAAGGGAAATGTGAAATTGGTGGCTGAAAGGATAGTAAAGACTAGCAGAATAAGCATAAAAGAAGTACTTGCCCTTTAATTTGCCCCTTTTGACTGTAATTATCCATCACAGAGAGAAAGCAAGAGATAAAAAACAGGAAAAACAGGGTAAAGGTAAAAGGGGTCACAAACAATATTTTATTCAATGAAATTCTTGAATAAAGATATTGTGACAAGATCAAAGGTTTATTTATGTACAGTTGAGGTCTGGAAAGAGAAGACAAACAT
This sequence comes from Phyllomedusa bahiana, assembly GCA_025379985.1. Taxonomy (NCBI): domain Eukaryota; kingdom Metazoa; phylum Chordata; class Amphibia; order Anura; family Hylidae; genus Phyllomedusa; species Phyllomedusa bahiana. The sequence goes on along the minus strand of JAODAL010014783.1, from coordinate 58,753 downwards.
CCATCACAACAGGAATGTATTAATGCCCCAGTAATACCTTGTTGCTGATAGGATCTACTAAGCAAATGTAATGATAAAGGCTACACTGTATCTGACAGAAAAAAAATAGTAAATACTCAAACATGTATGCCCCTTTTGGTTCCTTTTTTTCTGTCTGGCTTTTCTGTCACAAAAAGTTTTATGGTAAATCTACTAATCTCTTAATTGTCTATATGAGGTGGCAAATATAGCACATGAGGCTTTACATAAGTGTATAGGCCCCATACACAAACAGTTAGAAAAAAATAGCTATTTCTTCTGTCTGAATCAATAAAGGACAAAATAACCAAACATACACAGGGGTGCCAATATGGCACTACTCCTGTCAGGGGCCCTAATCACAAAACGACCCACTGATATGTTAAAACATAGGAACTAGTAATGGGTGGGGGCCCCATTTGATTTGGCTGTATGGGGCCCTGAAACGGTTTATAGATAACTGATGGCAGCCCTGAACATACATATCACAAATTATTAAAATAGATCATTGGATCCAACAAAACCTAGTTTGTAATTCCTAGCCAGGCATACATTTGCAAAGGGATCCTTGAAACATCAGCAAACAAAGATTGAACAATGATTCTGTTAATGTTATACAAAAGATTACAGAAATATGGAAAAATGTTCATATTCTTTTACAGAGAATATAAACTCTCTGCTTTTCAACCTCTGCTTTTTCAAGTCTATAGTCTTTATATTATATATTAACAAGGCCATCAACATATGAAGACATTAGTAATATCATACAGTCGTATTAGACTTGAGATTAAGGTTGAGCAGCAGTGTATATGAATCACTGTAATCTTTAGGAGTTTTCACAACAGCAGTAATGTCAATTAATGATATCACCAGGAAACATGTATTGGCTGTATTTAAATCAAAGATCATTTTTTAGTTAGCAATAACTCCAGTACTTACATTTTGCCTGAGTTATTGTTTCTTCAAGTTTAGCTTTAATGTAATAAAAGCTATAGGAAGGCAGCACTAGAGCAAGACTAAAACACAAAAAATGTTTTATTTAGGATTATATTATGCAGTATTTGATCTATCTGACTATTTATATGGTGTTATATAAATAGACATTGCATAAATTAAACATATGGATTTTGCTTCAACTCTAATGTATTGTTACTTATCGTAGAACCATTCTGCCATATATTTTATCTGTATGATGGCATGTCATTAACATGTAAATACATTAAAAGACACAAAAAATCACATATAGTATAACATAGTATAAATGACTCCTCAAACACAAATATTTGACTAATTGTGTGTACTCTTTAGGCATGATGAGGATGTGTCATGGTTTCATTACACAAATATCAGCAGTTAGTCTTGGAAGAATTACAATGCCACTTGTTAAAGTGGTCATTCATATTAAATTACATTTTCTCCCAACTAAACCATGAACATTTAGGATAACCTTCTAGCAGACATGTGTATATGTATATCTGCTGAGAGAACAAAGGATGGAGCATTTTGAAATCCATTGAGAAAGAGTTGGGTGGCTCATATACATATTACATTGTCAGCCAATTACAAGCACCTTTATATTTCTTGCAGCAGCACATGATATAGCCCTCAGTAAAATAACCACGTTATCTACTGATTTTAATAAATATTGTGAGAATTAAATAATAATAAGGGCATGTCCCCACTGCACGGGTTTTCGGCCAGCTTTTCAGCTGGTTTGCGGTTTTTCAGACCGCCTGAAAAACCGGCCGAAAATGAGCACAATTGTGCTCTATGGAAAACCCATGCAGCAGTCCCCACTGCACGGGTTATCCACCCGGCGGTTTTGCCGGCGGCGGTCCGGCGGCAAAACATTGTAGAAGCACCATCTTCCGTCAGGTTTTCAGACGGAATATGTGCTTCTCAATGGGAGGGGGAGGGCTCTTCTCCGCTCATCGCCCCCCCGCGGCCCCACCCCCCCCGCGGCCGTGGGGACAGGCGGAAAACAGGACAAATACCGGCCGGTATTTGTCCTGTGCCGTGTGAACGCGCCCTATGGGTATGTTCACACGGCATAATTGTGGGGTGCCTTTCTTCACGTATTTGCGCTTAAATATGCCCGAAATGCGTCTTGCTATTACAGTAATTCATAGCTCTCATAGAGAGCTATGAATTATATCCACCTCCCCCAGCGTACAATGGGGTCGCCCCCCCCCCCCCGCGCTTTAGAAGTACGCCCGGTACACGCCGCAATACGCAGTGTGAACGTAGCCTAATAATCTTTGTTTAAATGCTACCAACACATTATGAAGCAGTTTACAATTTAGACGATTTTTTTGCCAACAAAATCAGATATGGTATTACTGAATAACAAACTGATGAACAATTCAAACAAATAGGATGTAGGGGTACTCTTGCTGGTTTTGTACAAATATTCCAAAAATAGTGCCCGTAAAGCTACCAGTTGTAGCCAGTATCAGTGTATGAACAGAGAATAATGGCCTTATGTATGAAAACTGTCTCGCAAAAAGATGGTCTTTGTTGCCCACCAATCAGAGCTCAGCTTTTATTTCATATAGTGCTCTGGAAAAATAAAAGCTGGGCTCTGACTGGTGGCTATAGGTAACAAAGATATTCTGCTAGACAATTTTCATACATAAGGATTTACATGTATTAGTGTGCCATTACTGTGCGGGACACAATCACGTAAAGGGATGACATCCTGAGGAAAAATGGTGATAAAGGGATAGGAGTCAATTTATGATGTATTTTAAAGAGAACCTGTCACATAGATTATGCCCCCCTTGCTGAGGACAGCACAAGCTAGTGGCAGACATGCTGTTTCCACCGCTGTGTCCCTTATTCTGTAAGATGATGTAGTTTCCGAGTATTTAATGCTCAAATATGCAGTTTTCAGCCAGAAAAGATTCAGAGTCAGTTTTTTTAAACCCTGCCCACCTGAGGCTAGCCCCGCCCACCTCAACTGATAAACCTACTACTTTGAATAGGTAGAAAAATGTGAATATCTGTCAGTGGACGGGACTAGCCTTTGGTGGGTGGGGCTAACACCTGCTCATGAATAAGATTTGAGCATTAAATGCTCTAAAACTGCAGCATCTTACAGAATAAGGGACGCAGCGCTGAAAACAGCATGTCTGTCACAGGCTTTTGCTGTCCTCAGCAAGGGGGGCATAATCTATGTGACAGGTTCCTTTTAAGGCATGCTGAAAACTCCTCTCAAGAGCCTACAATATGATTAACAAAAAAAATTTGGGAAGAATTGCTAATTCCTAAAACTATTGAAGAAACCAGTTTGCTGTTCATTAAACACGTGCCATCATTACATTTTAGATAAAAATTAAGAAGTAGATCTTTTAACTGCAAGTTTATAATTTATTTTCTTCAATATGCTCTGTTGCTGAGTTAGCTCCTCTGTTTATGTGCTACTGTCTGCATAAATCTCTGCCCTAGTTTTCTTACAAAAATAAATATTGGTGTAAAAAAGCTGCCGTAGCCCTGTTCTATAGATGTAGAACAGTCACACCACAAACTTTGGCGCGATAAGCGCCGGGGCGACACTTTTTAATGCGCCAAAGATTTGGGGCGTTCTGGGGGCATCGCACCACATTCATAGAATTAGACACATTTATGATTCTTTGACCCCAAATCTAGGTGCATAACACTTAGATCAGCCAGACCAAGTTAAAGGAGGTCTGCCTGAGCCAGACGTGTTGTATTTGCACTAGACTGCGCCTGTATGTATGATCTGCAGAAGAACATTATTATAAGGTCTATTTTACCTTAAAGCTATTTAGAACTGGTCTATCAGCACCAGAATTGATACATGTCACCATAAGTGTCTACATGGGCTATATATCAAGGTGCTGTCACCATAAATATGTTTACAGTAAGTAAACAAGTGATATGGGACACTCCATGGTGGATAGTAGAGGGCACATGTATTGTACAACACTAGTCACTGTTCCTTGTTCTTCAAACATTAAAATAATAAGAGTAAGGGTAGTCTCCCTCAGATCTCGCTATAAAATCAGTTATCCACCAGAAATTATTGGCCATGAGAGCCCCTTGCATGCAGTATAGTAGGCAGTAGAAAGTAGTTTTATTTTGATTTTAAGGATAAATTGCTTACTAGGAACATGTTCAGCAGCACAGGTTGTACATATAGTGTGTGGTTTATATCTGTCGCCACTGTGAAAATTCATGTGGGCTTTACACATGAAGTGGGATGATCTGCCAGCACTGGACAACACAGGAAAACAATCTGATGAGTACAGTACCAATCAGATACAGTACATATTGCTACAGGTAGATTCTGACTGCCACTATATATACTTAAAATACTAATCAGACTGGTGACTGAGGCTCACAATAGTCTGATACTTCCTGTTCTGTAGCAATCACTTTTCAGCAGTCATCAAATTATAATTACAGGCAGGATTACAATAAAAAGTAGCAGCTTTATATAGATAGCTCAGGACCATTCTCCCTCCCTGTACAGTGTCCTCTTCCTAGGTCACAGAGCCTGCCCACAACGCTCTACCACAGAAGTTAAAGTCATCTTCCGACAATAGGTTGCTATGATCCATGTATTTGACAAACAGCTGTTAAAAGCAGCTCAGGCAAGACGTCTACTTGGTCATGTATAGATTAGCGGAATGAAAAACTCTACATTTAGAAAATTAAAACCAGTAAGAAAAAAATTGCATCAATATCTGGTTTAAATTGGTAAAAAAATATAGATACATTCCTTTTAAGCCAAAAAGAGAAGAAGAGACAATATAAGTAGTTATCATAAAGCACTATATAATATAGGTTTGGATTATCATTAGCACTTTTCTGATTACTGTGGTAAATTGCTTTTTATTAATATTATTAAGCGGGAACCAAAACACTTGACCCTCCAAAATGCAAAGTTGCATAAGAAGCATTTGTCAGTGATTCCATATTATATGACATAAATATAGCATCTAACAAAAGCGAGTACACCCCTCACATTTTTGTAAATATTTTTTATTTTATCTTTTCAAAAGGCAACACTGAAGATATGACACTTTGATACAATTTAAAGTGTACAGATTTGACACTTAGATACCATTTTCCAGTGTACAGTTTGTATAACAGTGTAAATTTGGTGTAGCCTCAAAATAACTCAACACACAGCTATCAATATCTAAACTGCTGTCAACAAAAATGAGTACACCCCTAAGTTAAAATGGACAAATTGTGCCCAAAGTGTTAATACATGGTGTGGCCACCATTATTTTCCAGCTCTGCATTAACTCTCTTAGGCATGTAGTTAACTAGAGCTTCACAGGTTGCAGCCACTGGAATCTTCTTTCACTCCTCTATGACGACATCACAGAGCTGGTGGATGTTAGAGACCTTGCGCTCTTCCACCTTCCATTTGAGGATACTCCGATAGGATATACGTCTCGAGACGTGCTTGGCCAGTCCATCATCTTTACCTTCAATTTCTTTAGCAAGGCAGTCATTTTGGAAGTGTTTTGGGGGTCCTTATCATGTTGGGAAACTACCCTGCAACCCAGAAGGGAGGGGATCATGCTCTGCTTCAGTACAGTATGTCACAGTACATGCTGACATTCATAGTGCCTTCAATGAACTGTAGCTCCCTACAGTCTGCAGCACTCATGCAGTCCCAAACCATGACACTCCCACCACCATGTTTGACTGTATGCAAGACACACTTGCCTTTGTACTCCTCACCTTTTTGCTGCCACACACGCTTGACGGTGTCTGAACCAAATAAGTTTGTCTTGGTCTCATCAGACCACAGGACATGATTCCAGTTTGCTTGTCCTCAGCAAACAGTTTGTGGGCTTTCTTGTGCATTATCTTTAGAAGAGGCTTCCTTCAGGGATGACAGCCATGCAGACCAATTTGATGCAGTGAGTGGTATTTGGTCTGAGCACCGATAAGCTGACCCTCCACCCTCTTAACCTCTGCAGCAATTATGGCAGAACTCATACATCTATTTTGAAAAGAAAATCGCTGGATATAACGCTAAGCACATGCACTCAACTTCTTTGGTCGACCATGATGAGGTACTGTATGATCGGAGTGGAAGCTGTCTTGTTAAACTGCTGTATGGTCTTGGCAACTGTGCTGCAGCTCAGTTTCAGGGTGTTGGCAATCTTATAATTAGCCTAAGCCATCTTTATGTAGAGCAACAATTCTTTTTTTTAGGTCCTCAGACAATTTTTTGCCATTAGGTGCCATGTTGTACTTCCAGTGACCAGTATGAAACAGTGTGAGAGCGATAATACCAAACTTAACACACCTGCTCCCTATTCGCACCTGAGACCATGTAACGGGTTACATGACAACATGGAGGGAAAACGGCAAATTGGGCAAATTTTTTCCATTTTCACTTAGGGGTATACTCACTTTTGCTGCCAGCGGTTTAAACATTGATGGCTGTGTGAGGAGTCATTTTGAGGGCACATCAAATTTATACTGTACTCTGACTAATTAACATTGTATTAAAGTGTCATATCTTCAGTGTTGTCCCATGAAAATGTATAATATTTGCAAACATGTGAGAGGTGTACTAGCTTTTGTGAGGTACTGTATCAATTTTCACATATTGGATTTTCAAAATTTTCAGCAGGATAAATAGAATGCTTGGAGCTATCCTTAAGACAAAAAAGCGTTGCTCAGCTACAACCATGATCTGTACAGTAAAACTTCAACCACATAATGCATATGGCATAATTAATAGCAGCAGACAATTGCTGTGTATCTTTTATTAAAACATGGCAGTACTCAGTCTCAGTCTATTCTGTATCTGCAGTGTAATCTTGGGTTTATGGTGGTCTTTCAAGAACCATTGACTATTGACATCTCCTCATACCTATCCTTCTTTTTTTCCTTTTTAACTTTTATTTATCTCTTTCTGTTTGTAGTAACTTACGGTACTCCCCCCTTTTTCTTAAGTGAATGTAGTGTACTTTATAATTACCCTTTAGTAATCATCATTGACCATTACATGATAAAACAAAAAAGAATCTGAGCTGAAACTATGCAGTAGAGCCCAAAACAGATGACTTCTCAGTACAACACTTTAAATGAAACCATTAGGTTATGACTCCAACTCACATAACCAATTAGCTTGAAGACAAATGTCTGGCCTGTAGAAGTACAGTTCTAGAAGTCTGCAAATTAGAATTAGATTCAGAAGCTATTGGAAAACGTCAGACTGCATCTGTTCAGAGTCAAACATCTTGTATGTTACTTGGTTCATTAAATGCGTTCCCCTCTGTGCACAGGTGGAGATATTTAAGCTAGCTGAAGGTTTTTTTCTTTTCTTACTTTTTTCTATTTTTTTTTAACGGAAGCATACCATTATTCCTCACAGTGTCACCACATTTCTATGAAATACAGTTTTATGATACTGGTGACAAATTATGGGCTGTAACCCTATCAAATACGCATAATTCTTTCTAAATTGCTCCTAGAATTATGGTCATAATAATTTTAGAGTAATATTTTTATGAACACTTTTATATATCCATAGAAGTGAGGCATTTAAGATGGCCACAAATGGGTAGATGTTTAGAACAGGGGCGGTCAGGGTATATGTGTTATAAACTGGAGGGAAATAGCTAATGAAAATCCTTGCTATGTCTTTACAATACCTAAAACAGAACCCAACATACACTACTCACAAAAGTTAGGGATATTTGGCTTTCGGGTGAAATTTATGGAAAACATAAAAATGTCACGTTACAGTCATATTTTATCCTGAAAGTATTCTATTTAAGTCATAGCATGCACCATTGATTTTCTTATCTCAATTAATTTAATGAAACTAAAGTCAAAAACAGTGGAGGGTACACCCTCAAAAAATGAAAAATGTCATGTGGCCTTGAGCATCAAATACAGCTCGACTATAATGTCAAATGCTGTTCACAAGTTGAGGTATTGACTGCTGAGGCATGGCATCCCACTCTTCTTGTAGTGCACCCCTCAAGTCATTGAGGTTCAGAGGTAAAGAGTAACAAGCTTCTACATGGCAACTTAGTTGATGACATACGTTTTCTAGGGGGTTCAGGTCTGGAGAAAGTGCAAACCACTCCATTTGAGAAGCCCCAATCTTCAACAGCCGTTCCCTAATGATGTGATCTCGATGAATTGGAGCATTGTCATCCATGAAAATGAAAATAACCCTTTGTTGTTCATGCAGAGGCACAATGACTGGATTAATGATGTTATTCAAGAAGCGGCGGCCTGTCACTGTGGCCATATGGTGGCCTTCATGTATGGCCACCATATATCAATTGAAAGATAGTCCATATTTCTTATCGGCGATCTGGTTTTATATATATATATATATATAACCTGATCTATATATATAGTTCATCCTGTAATTTCAACAAAGCCAAATATCCCTAACATTTGTGAGTAGTATGTAGTCAGACAAGTCTTTTCTAATGCCTTTTTGGGGAAAGTGTTTGATTATACAGCATGTGGTTTGATACAGAATTTGGCACTAAATATAAGGCTTCTAAGCGGAACTATTTCGGTTGTCTAAATGCCAGCTCATGCTGCTAATACTCTACTGAGTATAAGATATTAATATACATAATATGTCACATGCCATTGACCTAGCAACTGTAGGCACTGCACATATGCACACAGTCTTATGACAATGTTATGACCACCAGGTAATATCCAGGGTAAATGCTGTTTTTAGTATGAAGAGCAGTTAGACAGCCAGAGTCAAAAAGGTCCTGGTAGGCTTTCACAGGTATTTGGAGCCATGCTGGCTGAGGTCTCACAGATGCTTAATTAAGTTCAAGTCTGCATAAATAAAAATGTTCTTCCGACCACTGTCAGTCATATTTTATCTTTGTAAAATGTCCCATTGTCTTGCTGGAAGATCCTATCTGCCCGAGGGAAGACAATTATAAATTATGGATATATGTGATCTACAAGGATGGATTCATACCCAAATTAGTTGAGAGTGTCTTTCACATCAATGAGTTGGCCCTCAGAGGGCCACAAAAATATTCCCCAAACCATAACACTACCACCACCACCTTGTGCTCTTCTATCAATGTTTGCAAGGCGTTGGTAAAATCTAAGCTTTATTGTCTGACATCCCAACATCTATTTCACGGCCAGGTTGTGGATCCTCAGAGTCACCACAAGATTGATGTAGGGCTTTGCCTAAAGGTGGAGTCTAATCAGCCTCCTTTTCTTCATCCTCAACCCCCACCAGGGGGCTTGAACTCCACTGCAAGGAACTCCCATGTCACCACCCCCGACATGGTCAATCGCAGTGACAGCTGGCATGCAGGTGTGGTACAGGCGTGGTCAAGTCACAAGCAGAAAGTCAGGGTAGGCGGCATCCTTTTGTAAACGGGTCATAATCAGCAGGTCAGGACACGTGGAATTCAAATGTATACAGGTCAGGAATAGCCAAAGGTCAATACTGTATTATAAATCACAGAATAACGTTTGTTAACAACGGCTATAAAAAACAAAAATCTAGCAGTGGCCTGGAGGAAGTGCTCCTTTAAATATCTACAAGTAACAGAAGATAGGTCTATGAAGGATAGGCAGTGCTGGCCCTCTAAATTACCAAGAGCAATTATGTGCCCCCTAAAGGAAGGCCGACAGCCAAGGCAGAGGAGATAAGCCGAGGGACTGGGAAAGGAGGACTCTAACCGATGTGGCTGGGCAAAGGAGCTGCTGAGTGGCTGATGACAAGCTTATCAGAAAAGGCAACCCTTTGTCAATCAGCAGAGGTCCAATACTGGGGTTGAATCTAAGTCTTTTCTGCTGATGCAACTTCGTTAGCAGAGGTGCAGTGACTATCCATCTGCTTCAGAGCCTCTAATCTAGTAGAGTTCACCAAACTGTTGTTTTAGACATATGTCTGTTAGCCCCGTGGCTCATTTTGGTGGTAAGCTGCTCCACTGTATCATGTCAGTCTGCCCTTCTGCACCTTCTTAGTAAGAGTTCACCTCTTGCATCAAAGGCGCATTGTGTTCTGCAGTTGCTTATTTGCAATGGTGTTGTCCATTTACGGTACATTTTTACCACAGCAGCACACAAACTGCTCAGTTTAAAAAATACTCTTGGCCTGAAAGCCCCCCTTTTTGCAACTCAGAAAATTTCCCCTCTTACCCATAATAGCATGTATGTGTGCAGACAGCCTACCACACATCACCAAGGAAGCTCACAACACCTGACTCAATTCATGAATGTGCTGCAGACATTAAAAGTAGGAAATGGTCATTATAATGTGATTCAATTGCGTATCTAGTAAAGTTAAGGATTCCGATTCTAGGTATTAACATTTGTCTTTTTATAAATTTTGTACTACAATCTTTGTAATAAGCACCTAAAACACATTAAAATTTAGAATTACACTTAAAGCGGCATTCTTAACAAAGACATTTATGGTGTATTGATAATGGATGTACGGATATGCCAACAAATGTCTGAGAACTACACCTATATCAAGAACAGGGGTCCACTTACTCCTTCGTCCACGCTTGTGTTACAGCTGCACAAAATGGAGAGCCATTTATTTTAATAAGAGTTCTGGCTACAACCCAATGCACTTATACAGCTATATTAAAAACTCTGATATAAGTGACCTGAGAGAGCTGCACATATGTGGCCAACTCTCTGTTCTGTGCAGCTGTGGTACCAGGGAGAATGGGAGGAAAGGGAATCCATGTTTTTGAGTTCCATGTGGTTCCCAGAGGTGGGACGCACACATTGTAGCCATTTACATCATAGTTTCTTCATATCAATACCCCTTAAAAATAACCTTTTCCAGAAATTCTTAATATATTTTAAGACAAATTAACACATGAATATATTTAATTCTATTTAGTTGCAATTTTGTCTTGAGTTGAAGAGTTTAGCAAGCTATAAAAGACAAGGGTGTAGGGATGTACCGTCTTAGGCAGTGTAACTTAGCAACCAGGGGCGTAACTAGAGAAGCCAGGGCCCCATAGCAAACTTTTGGATGGGCCCCCCCCCCCCCCCTTACCTCAACCATGTACCAGGAATGCTGTTAGATAATGTAGATAATACAAGGGGCAAATATCTAACATACATATCACCTCATACTGGTACAATCAAATATACGTATACCATAACCAACATTACCATAACGCTATTACTATAAGGACCTGATTTACCACAGAACACGACCACAAATTACCACACATAGTGATGAATAATAAACCTTACACTATTACTGATCAGTAACAAAGACCATACTGTCTAATCATATATAATAATATAGTGGACCATAAAGTGGTATTTACTGAGTACACAGGCTCTGAGACTGTATATAACACCATACAGTGGACCCATATAGTGGTAGACACCGTGTACACACGGCGCTGCAGTTGTATGTAACCACATAAGTGACCATATAATGGTAGAACACCAATATACACGGCTCTGCAGATGTATAATACTCCATTACAGTGACCCATATCGTGGTAGGACACCGTGTACTCAGGCTCTTGCAGACTGTATTATTACCACCATACATTGACATATAATGGTCGTCCCACTGTACACAGGCTCTGCAGACTGTATATTACCTCCATTCAGTGGACCATATACATGTAGACAGCAGTGTACACAGGCTTGCAGATGTTTATAACCACCATACAGTGACCATATGAGTGGTAGACTCAGAGTGTACAGCCTGTGCAGGACTATAGAAGTTGATTACAGTGTCGCAGTTACAATATTGTGACTCACAGGTGCGTTCTCAGCTGACCCAGGTGCGTGTGACGTTTTTGTGATTGCATGCCGGTCCACGTCGTCTTGATGACACATCCTCGTACACTTGTCCCTGTAGATTTAGACTACAAATATCCTTAGAATCTCTGATTTTCCAGCACCTGTCACCCCTGGCTCTCTGGGGTGCAGTTAGGCGGCAGGGTTAGATAGGATATTGGGGCCTCAAATAGGCCAGGTTTAGGTTCGCCATAGTGATATAGGCGAGGCAAGGGTTTAGGTAGCTATAGGGAGCCATAGAGGTAGGACAAGGGTTAGCGTGGCTATAGGGGGCCATAGATAGGGTAGGGTTTGGTAGCTAAAGGGGCCCCACATATTAAGTAGGAAACTCCAGCAGGCTTGTGGGTGGTACTTGATCGGCAGGGCTAATAGCGGTGTGTAGAGGCGCAGGCTATCGGGGGGTGTATAGGGGAGGCAGGCAGGCTAAATAGGGGGCATGACTAGGCAGGCAGGCATTATAGGAGGGCTGATAGGCAGCAGGCATATTGGGGGCTGTATAGCACAGGCAGGTCTGATACAGGGGGCTGTATAGCAGGGAGGCAGGCAGGCACGATAGGGGGCGCACCCACCCCACAATGAAAACAGACAATACTCCCTTCACAATAGAGATAAGAGAATAAACACCCACCAACTATAGGCAGGCAGATGTAGGGGGGTGGAGACGGCAGGCAGGCAGGCATATAGGGGGATGTTGCAGGCAGGGGGCAGGCTATATAGGGTGGGCTGTAGAGGAGGGCAGGCATTAGGGGCTTGTAAAGGCAGGCAGGTCGATATAGGGGGGCTCGGTATAGGCACGGCAGTGCATGGCATATAGGGGGCTGGTTGATAGGCAGGCAGGGCATTATTATGGGTGGTGTATAGGCAGGCTGGCACAGGGGCTATAGGCAGGCACGTATGGGGGTATAGGCAGGCTTAGCGGGGGGTGCTTAGGCAAGGCTATGGGGAGCTATAGGCATCGCATATGGGGGCTATAGGCAGGCGGATGGGGGGCTATAGGTGGGCATAGGGGGGGTCATATAGGGGGGGGTTAGGGCATATGGGGGGGTATAGGTAGGCATATGGGGGGTATAGGCTGGCATATGGGGGGGCTATAGGCAGGCATATGGGGGGGCTATAGGCAGGGCATAGGGGGGCTATAGGCAGGCATATGGGGGGCTTTAGGCAGGAATATGGGGGGCTAATAGGCAGGTATATGGGGTAGATAAAATAAGAAACACTAACTCACCTCGGTCCACGCTCCCCGATGCGCCGCTCGCTCCGCTCTGCTGCTCTCCCTGCAGCGTCTTCGCTCAGCGCGGGGCGGGCGGTGATGGGACATCACGAGCGCGGCCCCACGTGACCACAGAGGGCCGGCAGGGGGAAGTAACAGGAGCGAGAGCGATCGGCGTCCGTCCTGCTATTCCATGGAAGCGTGCTTCTGAACGCTCGGGCGGGGGGCCGGGCGTTCAGAGAGAGAGTATGGCTGGGCCCCGCTAGCTCCCGCCCGCCGCAGTGAGAATGTTAAGTTCACTGCGGCGGTGCCAGGAGCGGCTTTACGGGGTAGCGGACGCCAGAAGCAGCTGCCCAGGGCCACCCTAAGCGCAGGGGCCACTTAGCAATGTTCCCTGCTACCCCGGTAGTTACGCCACTGTTAGCAACTAAACATGTACTAGCTTGTTGCTATACTGGACACAGAAAAAAAAAAATTGGCAGCAGTCTCACCCCATTTATAAAACAAAATCAATGTGGTATCCCAAGAAAATGAATAAAGCCTCAACCCTTTTCTAGACATGTTATTCCTTCTTTCTGGATTCAATCTCATTTTTTTTTAAAGAAATAAACCCTACAACCAGACCCTTCAATACTAGTATCATTAGTATAAACCAACTAGTTTTGCATGCTCTCTAAAAAACAGAAAAATATTACAAAACATAAACAGTCTGAACTTATCAATGTAACTTTAACCAGAAAATAAAAAAGTTTCTTTCCAGATTTTGTACATGCCCTAACATGTTATAATATTTAACCATTAAGTTATTATTAGTAGAGCTCCATAAACTGGAAAAAATTGTATATTACTGAAAACCCGAGGTTTGTATAAATTCAAACTTTTCAACAGATCAGGTGCATGCAAATCACAATAACACCATAAAATAAAAGTAAAAATGTAGATACCTATAGTCTGTTCCATTCACTGGTCCCCAAGTGTATGTCCTGTTTGCTTTGTCAATATACCTCTAAAACAAAGTAAATAATATTGTATTACTTTTATTTGATCTAATCTTCTTTTTTAAGCATTTTGAAACATTTTTATGTTTTACAAAAGCAAATTTTTTTCTAAGGCTGAATTCACATGTTATTATTAAAGCCAGGAGAAAATCAAAATGTATAAAGATATTAATTTTAACATATTAAATAAGTGATATGCTAACTAAAGTCCTACTCTTAGCTTGTCCCTTTATATATAATGTTTCAATTAATTTAAATTTTTAAGCTTGTGTGCCTTTATCTACTGTACTGTTATTAGGTTAGCTTGTATGTATCTGCAGTATGCTCAAACATCATGGAGAAGTGCCTTTTAAAACATAGTATTATGCATGTTTCGCCACATTTGTGGCATCTTCAGGGATATTGGCAACTTCACTTTAGGAACATTTCTCTAATACCATTGAAGATTCTATGAATGTGGCAAAACATTGCTGTGGCGTCAAAAGGGTTAAACAGAATAATTTTACGTTAAACGTCGGTAAGGGGATAAAGGAAAGACAACTAGTCCTCTAAAACACTCCCCACTCTAATCCCCAGGGATGAGCACTCTATGGAGGATTGTATTAATCCAATTATGTCAGTTATCTAGCCTAATGAAGAGTGAAAAATAAATATGAACATTATTATGTGCAACCTTGTGTTACTTGGCACCATCTACTCTACACTCTAGCAGGTGCACCATTCTGAGGAAAAAGTGCAGGGTAGATCAGTTCTAGTCTACAGCTCAGTAATACATTGGTCTTAATAAATGTGTCATATTGTCCGGTAAACACTACACTAAAAATTCAGTTGTCCAAGTCAAATATAAATATATTTATAAGATAAAAATATTTTTCTATGCAATCAAATTTGATACAACAATGTTTCCACAGGTTAGATTTTGCGTAAATTTAAAATTATTTATTTAAAGGGAGTGACACTTAGTTGTGTTTTTTCCCATACCTTCATTTTTTAAAATAAAAATAAAAAACCTAAAAAAGCCACATTCAGTAAAATAGTAATTGATGTGTTTTTTTTAAAATTGGTTTTCTATTTTTATATTATACATTATCATATGGTTTACATAAAATGCTCATAACTAGCACTTTTTGTATTTTTTTACACTACATACTAATTTTAAGCATTAAAGGGGTTTTCACTAAAGAATTGTTTTTATTTAAAAAAGATCTTGCAAAACAAGCCCTTTTCAAATGTGTCCATTACCGTGCCTACCTATTCTGAGGTTTCCCCTCTTTATGGGGATGGGCCCTGTGGTGTATACTACAGACGTTTGATTCTCCTGAAGCTGCCAGTGATGGTCGCTAAGACAGGGCCCGGCTTTTTTTACTGCAGCCTGGTGGAAATCAGTAAACACGCCCGGGATTCAAAGTGAAAACCCAAAAAAACAGGCGGGGTAAATGAATAATGTGTGAACAACCCCTTTCAGCTTAGCAACTATACAAACAGTAAGTCGTAATTTATAATATTTATATCTAGGTTGAGTCTTACCTCATCTTGAGATTTGACTAAGGTATGAAAGGTCCGTTCACCAATTTCTCCATCTATCATTTTATTACGTATCTAAATTAAAAAATACAGTTGAATATTAATAACCTTTACAAAAGTATCATCTATTTGCAAAAATCAAATGCTAAATTTAGTGATTTGAATAGCCCAAATTCTAAATTTATAAGATGCATCAAAACACAATGTGTCAGTACATACTATATATTGAAGCCTTGTGGTCTGCATAGACCATTTGGTCTGCCAGCATTTTTTAATTTCCAGCATTTTTTAGGTGACAGCTTTTGAAGTGATGATGAATTATGACCGAATTATGACAGAAGTGGGCAGAAGGGGGCAGACACTTATCTTTGTAAGTAACTGAGCTTTCTAACCTACAGCTTAGTCACCATGCTTACTATTGCAATCTATCTTGCTGCCTTTTTCCTCCTGTCCTACCGCCCAGTCATGCTTCCAAACAACTCTGTCCACATTAGCTCCTCTCTCCTTCCCTCTCCCATGCACGCATCCCATGCATTACTTACTTACTTTAATTACCCCAAACCATCCTCTTTCAGGGTGCTGCACAAACGCCGCTCATATTCATCACTGAACCATCTGCGATCACTTTTCATTCTCCTGCTTCTCGCTGCAGGAGACATCTCTCCCAACCCCGGTCCACCTTCCTTTACTTCTGATCCCACCTCCTCCTCTTCCTCCCACAGAAACCCTGCTAACCTGCGTAATATTTGTTGTACGTCTTTTCCTGTTCCATTTAAATGTGCTCTGTGGAACGCCTGATCCGTCTGTAATAAACTCACTGCTGTTCATGACCTGTTCTTCTCTAACTCCCTCAATCTCCTAGCTCTCACAGAAACATTTGCCTCCAGCAATCAAAACAAACCCCTTCCCCTTGCCACTCTCCCTCTATGGCGGCCTTCATTTTACCCACACCCCCAGACCTGAAAAAGGCGGGGGGAGGAGTTGGCGTACTTCTCCCCACACTCATTTACCAGGGCTTTCCCCTCCGCACACCCCCCTCTTTTTCCCCCTTTTTTAGGTCCCCACCTCAGACTTTTTTGCCTTTTTCTCTCGGGGTTCGGTTGGTTCAGACCACCCAGCTCACCCCGCCAGTTTCTGGATCATTTTGTGCCGGGGCCCCTCACTTCCTTCTATGAAATCCCCCACTTAATTTGGGTGATTTAAAATCCCTTGACGACCCATGTTTTTATCACTAACCTCTTCTTTGGCCTTTCGCTTTCTTGACTTCCAACTCACAAGGTGGGAAAATCATGTTTGGTCTTCGTCCCCTCGCTCAATTCAATCTTCCAACCTCCTTATGAACTCTTGATCATAATTTTCCTTACTATCCCCAATTTTCCCCTTTCTGCACCACTTCCCCACGCCCATTCCGAAATCTCCGATTATAAACATAGGAATCTTGAACCATACAGTCCTAAAATGCCCCCAAATTCTTCCCCCGTCCTGACCTGGTTTTTAAATTTACATGAAATCCTCAAACCCCCCCTGGACATGTGTTGGCACCACCAAAACACTGCACCACCAGAGCAGACGCGGCCCTTGGCACACACCCAGACCCCTTCTGCAGCGCGTTCCAGGGTGCTGGCTTTTGGAAAAGTCAAGCATGCGTTTCCACTAAAAATTTCATGCTCGGGAATTACCACTTGCCCTTCACTGCCCCCAAAAAAAAAAAATTTTTTCACCTCCTCATCTCAACATTACCAAAACCCCAAAATGCCTTTTTTTGACACTTTCCCACTCCTCCTCAGACCTAAAGTCAGCCCGGCCCTGACCTCGTGCTGAGCCCTGGGTTCTCCCTTCAAAGAAAAAAATCAAAGTACCCAAACAAAAAAATCACATCAAATCCCCAAAATTATCTCCTTCCCTCCCGCACGTCCTCTAATTGCTTCAGCCCTTGACCCACTCAGGAAATTCCAGGTTTTCCCCCTGTCTGCGGCCCCACCACTTGCTCTAGGGCCCCCCCATTCCCTCCCCCCTTCCCAATTGTTCTCCACTTCCTCTCTCACCTCACTACAATTGTAACCTCCTCTCCCCAAGGGATTTCCCCCTTTCTTTAAAATGTTTAAAGCCTTTTACGAAAAAGCCCTCTTGGGACATGTCCTGGGTTTAAACTCCCGGGACATCTCAAACCTCCTTCATCCCCCAAACCCTGGAACCTTGGTCTACTTTTGCCAATCCCTTATCTCTCTGTTAATTTCCTTCTTGCCCCTTTGCAATCGGTTTCCAACTCTTTCACTCCACAGAAAACGTCTAGGTTTTCAAATATCCTACAGAAAAAACTCGGGGAAAAAAAACCCGTTTCTTCTGGATCTCCAAAAGCTTTTGACACTACAGATCACCACCTTCCCTCAGCATGCTCGGGTGCATCGGATCGGGGAAACCGCTCTTTTTGGGTTTCTTACCAAACCTTCTACCGCTTTCGTGTCTCATTTTCGGGTTCCCCTCTCCTCTTCCTCTTGCTGTCAAGAGGCCCTTTTCCCTTTTTTCAATTACCAGCCCCCGTGGGACAAACCATCACAGTTTTGGTTTCGTACCATCTCTATCTGATGAACCCAATTTTACAACCCCCTCCGAGACTCACCCGCCTGACAAAACCCCAGTGATTGTTTCCACTGTCTCTGAATATGTCTTCTTCTATTTAAACAAAAACCCACAAAAAATGGATTTTAGTAATCTCAGTCTATAACCCAACCCCCCCGCTATTTTGTTTCAGTGTGTGGCACCCCCAAAAATCCTAGGCAACAGGCCCCATCGGGGGTTTTACTAGTTTTATTGCCCTTCATCCCCATCCAACACTCGCCCCCCCCCTGTCCCTGCCCCTCAAGAACATCCCAAATCCGTCCTTTTCTACTTGGAAACAACCCGATTTATTGTTGCTCTTATTCTTTGTCTCTTGACTACTGTAACCCCTACTTTTTGGTCCCCCTTGTCGTTAAATTTCTCCCTCTTTGTTAAAGCCCCTGCTTCCACCCCTATATGATGCTCACCCTGTGCAGTCTCGCACTGGTGCTTTTTTAGTACATAATAAAAAATAAACTAATCATTCTCACCAATAAGGCTCTCCACAGCGCTGCAACCCCCCCACTCTCCCTCATCTCTGTCTACCCCCCCCTGCCCGGTCTTTCCCCCTGTGCTACTGATCTATAATTCAACTCACTCATCCCAACCTCCCATCCTTCTCCCAAAATTTTGCACGATTGCAAATTCCTGGAAACATGTTACCCCATTGTCGGCACACTCAAACCCTCCGTTTTAAGTGCGCTTGAAAACTCATCTTTTTTAGAAAAGCCTCCCAAAGGGACCCAACAAAATTTTTAAACCCCCCCCCCCCAAATTGGTAAAATTTCACCACTTCCTGAACTTTGGCCCCCACGGGGCCACTTATTGTATATAGATTTAGGGTTGCGATAAAGGTTTCATCCCTATTTTATGTTTTTACCCCATATTTTTGTAAAATGGTGGTTCCAATGTAAAACCAAGCACTTTACCTTTGTTTAAAACCATACCCATAACACTCGTGTCTAATTTGTAAGAGTTTTTTTTTATAAATGTAATTTCTGGTTTGTTGGGGTTTTTTACCCTCTAAATTGTAAAGTGCTGCGGAATATGTTGGAACTTTAAAAATGTTATTATTATTTTTTTTTTTTATTATTTTTTTTTATTATTATTATTTTTTCTTTTTAAAAATTAAAAATTTAAAAATTAAAAATTTAAAAAAAGCAAATTTAAAATTAAAACGAAAGTTTTAGTTATACCAAAAAAGTTTCACGGGAAACATTTGACACAGTTTTAATATTTAAAAAAAAATTGCCTTTGCCCTACTTGCTTTATGTTTTTTTAAAACACCTTAATTTTTTATGCCTAGTTTATGTTATGTTTGTACTCGCATTGATGTTTCAGACCTATTGCCAATAGTGACAGAAAAACCCTCCCAGAGATCCCAATGGGTTGTCAGGTTTTGTTAGGGGAAAAAAAATAGCCCCCTTTTAAAATTTGACGGGAAAAACTGTATGTGATAAAAGGCGTAAAAAAAGGGGTTTCAAAAGGGCATCTGTAAAAGGTTTTTGTTTTACAGAGATTGCCAAAGCTCAAAGTACAAACCGAAAACATTTGGGACGTTTAAGGGTTTTCAACAGTTATTTCCCTTATAAAAATTTTAAAAAATTTTTGGCTAGAAAAAAATGCATTTAAAGAATAAAATGCTTATATTTAAAGCCAGGAAGGATATGATAAATATGTAGTTTCCCCTCAACTTTATAAATCATTTTCAAGTTCTGCATCCAAAAAGTCAAGTGTTACCGGTTCTGTGTTTTTTGGGTTTCAAAAGATAGAGAGTAAAAATTAAAAAAAAACCCAGCTTGCTTCAAATTTAAACTACCACAATCTATAAAAAAAAAAAGCCAAAAACTAATACAAAACTAAAAAATTTAAAATTTAAACCCCCTTTGGATTTTTTTGGGCCATAAGTAAAAAAAACCTTTTTTGCAACATATTAAAAAAAATATTATAAGATGAGGAAATGTCCAATAAAACACAGCTAAGATCTATGATAATCTTACCATGTAAATGAAACAATAATATTTCTTTTGCTAGGCAGAATTATCAAATGCAAGAAATAAAAATTTAAAACCCTAGTTTAATTTAGTGGTAATTAAGTTATGTTTTGCCTATGTAATGATCTAGAAAATCTTGCTGAAATTTAAAGGAGTCCTCTTAGTTAACTTTTTAATTTTTATGATTTAAATTGCTTTGTCATTTATCATATTTTTTGTTATAGTTGCATCAATTTTTTATCCTACGGGTTTAAATATGGTAAAAAAATTAAAATTTGTTTTAAAAAAAATGCATTATACTGCTAAAAGTTTTTTTTAACCATTCACTATCCATTTTTGCAATAGCTAGCAATCAGTTGTTGTGAGCCATGTAATAAAAAGTGGTGATGGACAATGTCATTGCATGGCAACACTTGAACAGCAGCAAACTTTCTTAATGTGGATTTATTGAAAATGTTGGGAAAAGCTGTTAGTGGTGCAGGGGGAAAAAAAAAGTAGAACTTTTCTAACAAAAAACAATTTAGAATTGCATGAGCTTACCTGTAGACACCAGTGTTACAAGTTTTATAGCACAGTTTCTCTGCTCAGCTGATATTCCAGCATATCAATAAGTTCTGGTTGTGATAAATTGATACCAAATTTTTAAAATTTTTGGTACCAAATAAAAATGTTTTTTCTTACATGTCCCAGGCTGGTGCACTCTTCAAACCCCAAAATTTAATAGGGCCTTTTATATATGGATGCATAAAAAAAAATTCCCCTTTTACTCAATTTTTTCTTGCCAAAAATGTTTTTGTTTTTTTTTTTTAAACCCAAAAAATCCTTGGGGTTAAAAAAGTATATTGAGGTATTTTTGGGATATCCCTTTTTAAATTTATTTTTTAAAAATGTTTAAAAAAAAAACTATAAGGGAAATTTGAAGAAATTGCACTCATCTAATGGACAATTTCAACCAAAACAATCCATTATTGGGTGAATTTTAAAACAAACAATTCTTTGTTGTCAAACGATTGTTCTTTGGATGATCACATGTCCAAAAGTTTTTTTTTTTTTTTTATTTTTAAACCTTTTTGTTACTATGTATGGGCCCAATTTTAGGTTTTATCATTATGGCTTATCTTGATTGTGATATTTAAAAGTCAGAGGCCCTTTCATACTTATTTCATCCCGTATTTTGGGATTTAAAAAATTAAAAGAAAATTACAGTTTTAGATTTTGGGGTTCCCCTTCTTTTGTATAAATGGGAAATTTTTAAAAAACCCCCAAATCTTTTAAAAACAAAATGCAAAAGAAAAAAGGGAGTTTTTACATTTCAAGTTGATAATTTAAAAAAGAAGGACCGACCCAAACAGCATGCAATGCCCAAAGCAGAATAGGGTATTTTTCCATTCCCCAAACCCAAAAAAAAAGGAAAAGAAAAAAAGAAATAATTAATAAGGGAAAAACACTATTTTTAAAAACGGTTTTTAAAAAGAAAACATCAAAAAAGGTTTCTAGCATGAATGGTTTACATTGAAATATGTTTTGGTAGTGTTTAAAAAACTATGACATGCAATTTAGAACATGTAGTAAAAAAAGATAAAATATTAAAACAAGTGAGTTTCAAAACATAACAAAACATTTCATGCAATGAATGATGAATTATTAGCGCTCTGTAACTTCACATGTGGCAGATTTGATGCAGATTTGTAGTGTGAATTCTGCATTGGAAATGTGCAGGAAATATCAGAAGAAAACCTGTGGATATTATTTTAAAATATCCATCAACATATAGCAGAAATTCAACATGGAAAATGTTGACATTTTTTAAATCTGCAGCCTGCTCATTTTCTTTCAGAAATGCCACAGATTTTCACTGCAGATTTGCCCACCAAAATACAGGGAAGAAATGCATGATAAATCAACAGCACAATCCACAGCAAAATCTGCATGTAGAACATACAAATTTTTCTGTGAAATCACCACAGATTGACTGCAGATTTGCAGCAAGAACCACTGTGGAAAGATTACACCAAGTGTGGACTCAACTTTGGGTGAATTCACCCACATAAGATTTGTTAAACACTTATAAAGTCTCATTTATTTGAATGTGGCCTGCAGAAACATGCTGCAGAAGAAAAAAAAAAACATTCATTGGAACAGATTTTAAGTTGTATACATTTCTGCAACAATTCAGCAGCATGTGAATTCAACCTTAGGATCATGCACTTCTAATTTTTAGCATGATATTATGGATATTGTCTTACAATGAGTGCACATATTATTAGCTAAATATTCTTACTCACGTGTCCTATTTTATTAATTTTTAAATGAGGAAACATGGTCATGGTGATCTTTATTATTACACACATTATAGGTGGTCATTGTGGCATTACTGTTAAGTATAAACATTGTCTTAGCCTCTAGGGCTAAGCCCAAAGGTATGTACAGTAATTTATTGTGATTAATTTATTAAATGTTTTTTTTAGTTTGTTGTCTGTATATTATGTAATAGTGCATAGCCAACTGCTAATAATCAATACAACACAAGCATAATATAATATTTTAAAAAATTATCTTTTATGAATCAAAATATGTAAAAAATGAATAAAATTTAAGGATCAACCATAAATACAATAAAGCAGAATATCATATTCCATATATTTGTCCCAGTAGTTCATGATACAGAAATATAGATCTCATAATAACAGATGCTTGAAAGCAAAAATACTATTTAAACAGCTCTGCTACTATCTAACAGACACATACAAGTGATGTCCCCTTTAAACAATCCTCTTCTGCTAGAAGCCTCTTCTGATCACAGAATGTTCCTCGATTATGACTTCAACCTTCTATCTACTGAACACTGAAGCATGCTATGAGTCAGTACAGTGCCCACTGTACTCGGTAGTTTATCCATGTAATACACGGGCAGATACTGGGTCCTCCAGAGTAATAGAGGCTAAGTTGTAGCTGTTCTCTGCTCTGCCTAAGTAGGGAAAGTCTGTAATAGGGGGGTTACAAATTTGATTTTCCAAACTAAAAAAACGATGTGTTAAATAAAACTCTGTCAAATTTGATTTTGTAGTAAGTGCTTTTGAAAAGCAAATCTTTTTAGGAATACGTTTTAGCATGGAGATCCAAAAAAGGGCCAGTGAGACAGACCCACTAATCCAAAATAAACCGTAACAAATGTTATTACTTACCACTTAGAACATATCCTACTAATTTCAGTTATATTATTTAGCCCTTACCTGACTGTTATTATGAATATAGTAGTAGGCATAGTAGAACCATACCTCTGGAGATTTGTGATATTTTTAGGATGTCTGCATACTTTACTTTTGTTCTCATCTATTAACATTTTTCAAGCAGAGCTTGCACCAAACATATTTTTATGCCCATACTCTGATAAAGCATGTTGTTTGGTTGGCAAGAGCAAATTTTTATAAAGCATTTTGTTAAAGCTAAATAGATTTTTAAATATTGTAATGCAGCTACAATATAGAAACCATAATGCATGCTTACGAAATTTAAAGAATACAGCCTTCTTAGTTAGTTTTCAGCTATTTAATTGACATTCAGTTTTACCTGATAACCAGGCCTTCTTTTCCTCAAATTAATCATTGGAATGCCTAAGCCTATAGGCTGAAGTAGTAAAGAAAGTTGATTTCCTTCTTACATGTTGAACTTTATCTATAATACCTACTGTACATAATAAATATAAATATAGCTTGCACGTTATGTAAC
The DNA here is from genome assembly GCA_025379985.1 of Phyllomedusa bahiana. NCBI lineage: Eukaryota > Metazoa > Chordata > Amphibia > Anura > Hylidae > Phyllomedusa > Phyllomedusa bahiana. Next base: position 34,889 of record JAODAL010014783.1, on the reverse strand, counting down.
AATATGCATGGAGTTTGTATGTTTTCCCTGAATTTAGAATCTGTGTATATGTATGTATGGCATAGGGAACCTAGACTGTGAGCCCTATGGGTGAAACAGAGATGCAGAAGATGTTGATGTCTTGTAAACAGCAGAAAATAAACACTAAATATGGAAATAAATACTAAAAATAAAAAATACCATGTTCTCATTGATTTCCACTTACTGTTCATAGATGGATAGTGTGTAAGAGATTAAATTATGACACGTTCATACAAATAAAAAATCAATAAGAGCATCCTATGCATATAAGTGTTTAATGCAAGTGTATAGTTAAATGTATTATGATACACTGACTGCAGGCATTGTTACATGAATTTAGGATGCATTTATTAAGATTTTTTCAAACATCATCCATAACATGAGAACCATTGTTAAAAAATGGATATTCAGTAGAACAAAAAAAGATATGTTTTAGTTTCATTTTAGCAGTCTGGCCAAACTGCTTTGTCTAGTGTCGCAATGCCAAGACTGAAAGCCAGATATGCTACACTGTTGATTGTTTCATAGCGTTACAAGCTTGACACATATAAGAAAAAAAAAACATAAAGAACTACAGTAACACTAAAAGAATTAACTAATGCATTATTTGCCAAGGGCTTTATTTGTTTTTTGATAGGAATTAATTTAGCTGAAATAAATATTGTATACTGAAATTATATATGTATTGTGAAAAAAGTTGTTTTTAATAGAATTTACAGTACTACACTACATAACAAGCCATAAACAAATAAGAAGATTTTAATGATCAACCAAATTGCTCTCACATGACTAAAATGTGTTCCTTATCTTCACAATGTGACCAACAACTTCCATTGTGAAAAAGCATTACCCATATGCATGATATTGTGTTGTTAAACCATTTAAAGTGTGTGTGTGGGGGGGGGGAGTATTTAGTCAGCCACCAATTGTGCAAGTTCTCCCACTTTAAAAGATGAGAGAGGCCAGTAATTGACATCATAGGTAGTCCTCAACTATGAGAGACAAAATGAGAAAACAAATCCAGAAAATCACATTGTCTGATTTGGAAAGAATGTATTTGCAAATTATGGTGGAAAATAAGTATTTTGTCAACTACTACTATAAGTATTTTGTCTTTAAGAGGCTCCTCTGTCCTCCAATTATTCCCTGTACTAATGGCACCTGTTTAAACTTGTTATCAATTTAAAAGACACCTGTCCACAACCTCAAACAGTCACACTCCAAACTCCACTATGGTGAAGACCAAAGAGCTGTCAAAGGACACCAGAAACAAAATTGTAGCCCTGCACCAGGCTGGGAAGACTCAATCTGCAATAGGCAAGCAGTTTGGTGTGAATAAATCAACTGTGGGAGCAATAATTAGAAAATAGAAGACATATACGACCACTGATAATCTCCCTCGATCTGGGGCTCCACGCAAGATCTCACCCCGTGGGGTCAAAATGATCACAAGAACGTTGAGTAAAAATCCCAGAACCACCCAGTGAATGACCTGCAGAGAGCTGGGACCAACGTAACAAAGGCGTAACAAACGTAAGGCAGCCAGGAACTCTTATCCTGCAGTGCCAGACGTGTCCCCCTGCTTAAGCCAGTACATGTCCGGGCCCATCTGAAGTTTGCTAGAGAGAATTTGGATGATCCAGAAGAGTATTGGGAGAATGTCATATGGTCAGATGAAACCAATGTAGAACTGTTTGGTAGAAACACAACTCGTCGTGTTTGGAGGAGAGAGAATGCGGAGTTGCATCCAAAGAACTGTGATGCATGGGGGTGGCAACATCATGCTTTGGGGCTGCTTCTCTGCAAAGGGACCAGGATGACTGATCCGTGTACATGAAAGAATGAATGGGACCATGTATCGTGAGATTTTGAGTGCAAACCTCCTTCCATCAGCAAGGGAATTGAGGATGAAACATGGCTGGGTCTTTCAGCATGACAATGATCCCAAGTACACTGCCAGGGCAATGAAGCAGTGTCTTTGTAAAAAGCATTTCAAGGTCCTGGAGTGGCCTAGCCAGTCTCCGTATCTCAACCCTATAGAAAACCTTTGGAGGAAGTTGAAAGTCCATGTTACCCAGCGACATCCCCGAAACATCACTGCTCTAGAGGAGATCTGTATGGAGGAATGGGCCAGCATACCAGCAATAGTGTGTGCCAACCTTGTGAAGACTTACAGAAAGTGTTTGACCTCTGTCATTTTCAACAAAGGATATATAACAAAGTATTGAGATGAACTTTTGTTATTGACCAAATAGTTATTTTTCACCATAATTTGCAAATAGATTCTTTCCAAATCATACAATTTTCTGGATTTTTTTTCTTATTTTGTCTCTCATAGTTGAGGTCTGCCTATGATGTCAATTACAGGCTTCTCTCATCTTTTTAAGTTTGAGAACTTGCACAATTGGTGGCTGACTAAATACTTGTTTTCCCCACTGTATATAGTTAAGGAAATTACTTTATTACCACTTCTCTAAGCTACTTTTGAACTAAGTGGCACATTTTATAAGAGGTGTCCATAATTGTTCATGCACCTATCTTGAGTAAGTAACTAATTACCAAAGTCATATAGAACATATTTACTATTGGTAGGATTTTACATGCCGAAATGATAATCTTACAATCTGTAAATTGTTACTACTACCACATACATACTAACAGTGTTGTTATAAAATGGAAATGTGTTGAGATTTACTATACAGAGATCAACTAAGAAGCTATTAAAATGTAACGCTTCAAGCATATTTATGTCTCAGTAATATTTTTCTGTGAAATGCAATGTTTGTTGTATACTTGGGCATAATAGGTTTAATTCACTATATAGTAATGCAGTATTGCAAAATGAATTAAAATGGTGAGATCTGTACATGATATAGTAAAATGGTACTGTGTAAAGAGTGTATCAGTTTCCTTTTGCTTTTTTATATGGAAAATGTAGCACAGACACACTATCATAAAAATGGTACACAAAAGTATTGGAAATCTCAATTGATTTTACGGTTCCAGATGACAAAACTTCCATGGATCCGATTTTGTTTTTAATATGAAATACTAGGTGTGTCCATATTTATTTGTGATTATTTTTATTTTCCAATTTTCTTTTTTTGTTACACCTTACAGGTATATTAACAGATACTGTATATTATTGGTAGCTCTGCATTTCTCTTATTATGTGAAAAAATGTACTATAGACAAAGCACATTCTTTTGTGGTCATTATTGGTCATAGTCAAATAATATGTTATTTGCGAACCAGTTTTTAAGTTAACATACACATTCATACCTTTGGTTGAAGATTTGGATGGAGCAAGACATAGCCATTAGGGTCAAGGGCAAAATAATATCCATTAGGACAGAGCTGAGAAAAAATATATAGTTAAAATTTTGCAACAAATTTCTGCATTGTTTATATATTTACTAAAGTGATATCATGTATTTGTTTCCTTTTAAACACATACACTGTTCAGCCATAACTTAAAAAAATATGACATGTAAGGTCAATAACTTTATCTTGTGACATTGGCACCTGTTAAGCAGAAACTTATATTAGGCAGCAACTGAATAACCAGTTCTTGAACCTCATGTGTTAGATTCAGAATATTATTATAGTCTAGAAATAGTTGCAGGCCCTTCTTCAACTCTCCAAGTAGTTCACCGTTACAGGTTTCTCTGTCAGACAGTCTCACTGCTCTTACAGTAGTAGAGAATTTTTCTTCTATGATTGTTTAGAAACCTTCTTTTGTCTAGATGTAAAGACACCCCTTGTTATAGATACAGGTCTGGTTATAAATATATCCTAGGAACGATCTTTGTATTGACCCTTACTATACTTATACACAGTTAGTAACTCACCCTACAGTCATAATTTTTTCAAACTAAATAAACCTAGTTATATAATCTTTCTGGACACTCTAGTTCACCCATTGCATGTATCCAACAGTTCCAGTGCACTGCTGTCTGCTCCATTAGGTCATTAAAAAGTGATGTTAGATTAGTTACTCCATGGTTTTATGTTAACTTAAGTTGCGTCATATAGCAAAAGTTCTTTCAAGACCAATGTTTCCTTTGCGCATTAAAATATTTCATACAAAGAAAATTGACATTCCTAAGACTCCCTTATAATTCAATAAAAAAATTGCATGGTACACATCATGATCAATACAGTTTTATTTTCTCTAATATGCATAACTTAAAAAAAGGTTCTGTACATAAAATGGACAAAAACATAATATTAAATCACTTGTATATAATTTATATAGTAGGGATTATGTATGGTGCACAGTAACTGTACTTGTTATCTACACAATGAACACAACTAAAAGACAAACACATTGACATAAAAAGGATAAACCTATATGAATTCATCCCAAAAATGTATCCCTCATCTGTTACAGACGATAAAGGGGGGCATTTGGAGATTATTATTAAGTGTAGTAGTTGAAATATTAAACATTAAATAAAAATATAAAGCATTATCACATGTGATATCTTAACAAATAGAAAGTTATGCCATTAACTTACTGTAAATCTGGGAGTGAGCCTTTTAATGTCTTTCAAGGAAACATCTACGCCCATGACACCAAGTATTAATTGGTTCTAAAAGTATAAGACACAAAAAGACAAAGTAATAGTTCAGATCCCATTATGAAATACTGGCTATGATTTGACTGATGGTCATAAGCTACAATAAATACCATGATATTATTGCGCCATTGTATCTGAAAAAGGTTACATAATTCCTATGATTTATCATAAATGATGATAATCGTGTAAGTAGTTGAGTGCAGGGAACGTTAATATATATCCTATATAAATAAGTCTTATTGACTCTATTTTCCCCTAGACCTCAATTAAACATTAGAGTTTTCTTTCAGTCCCATGGAACCAATAAAGAATATCTAATGTGTGTGGCCAAGTTTATATTACATGGACTTTTGTCAGGAAGCCCAGAGTGACTTTCCCTTCTGAGATTAGAAAGTCTAATAAAACAAATGCTTTAATAATGATTCTAAGATTTATACTGTGGGCAGTTTAAAAGCACCATCAATAACCACTAGAAATCAACATGGAGATTTCCCATGCCAGATTTCAGTTTACGGTACAGAAATATAGCGTGCCATGATGAAAATGACTGAATTTCCCCGTCAAAAGGACATCTTATGTCTATATCAAAACAGGTTTATTTTTATAAATCAGGAGGAGAGAACTGGAAACAGATGACTAGCACATTTCAAAGCTTAACAGAAACATAGAGATATTTTAAGATTATTTAAATTGTGACCATTTCCAAGTAAATTGTTCAATAAACTATTTTTTTCTTTGTATCGTGTTAACCTCGGGAAGATATCTCAATAACAAAACCTTAGTAGTATAATGTTGTACCGTGTTAGCCATAGAAAGTAGTAGAAGAGTGAAGAAATCAGGCGATACCTTTTTCAGGCTAACTGAGTATATTTGATGGTGAGCTTTCGAGAGAACTAGCTCCCTTCTTCAGACATGATGTTATACAAGAAATTGAAAATTCACAGACTTTTTATACACAAAAGACATGGACCTTCAAAGGATCTTAGAATTCTTAAAAATAACAAAATGCAATATAAGTAGAGAAGTCATTTACAACAGGTCAATCAATCAACTATATGGAAACTTGTGAGGCATGACAGTGGCAGTCAGTAATTCTGCGTCTTATCTCGTAGCCATCAGGTCGTGATTTGTGACCATCACAGTTCACACATAGTTTGACATAAAGCTGGCATGAATATTTAGCCCATTTTGCAGAGTCTGAAATTTTTACATAACCTTAGTTATACTGTACTGCTATCCTATACATCCTCAACCTGCAAGATCAGTATAACATAACCAAATAACTATGCCTATAGTGATGGAAGACAGTATGTGAAGACCTGAGCATAGGTTAATGATGGTAAAGGAAGATGTTGCTGAGAGTATCTTTTTATTACTCCATCAATGGCAACAGTTAGGGGCTCTGGTGATTGAGTAAATCAGGAGCAATAGGTACCTGGTATGTTATAAATCACCAGGGTAGAAAGTCGAAGGTGAGATTTTTGACAATGGTAGTTTAGGTCGGTTGCATCCTTAGTATGGAGGAGATACTGTAGTTTTGAGAACTTGATCCACCATGTCTTGTTAAGTCAATAAGCACCAATTTAAAGTGAGTATCCATTAATTGTACTCTATAAATGTTGAGAGTTTGCCAGTGATACTAGTCCCTCCTATCACCACTTAATAACAATTGTACAGCATCTTCAGAAGTCTGCTCTTTGTTGCCAAATGAATAGCATCTATAGCCGAGGTGTCAGTTTGAGGAAGCTAGCCTCAGAATGTCTTTAAGTATGAGAGGCAATCTCATCTTTGATATTTATGACGAACTACAGGGTAGGTAACAAATGTCTGAAAGACACAGGTCCCATCTCTGGGACCCCTCACCTTTCTCCACAATGGGGGACTCCTGACCCCATCCTGCCTGGTGAAACAGTCACTGTCAATGTAGAGGTGGCCATGATAAAAATATAAAAACAACTTTAAGGATTTTTTTAACTCCTCCTGGAGTGTCATTAGGAGACCCACATACTATATACACTCACCGGCCACTTTATTAGGTACACCATGCTAGTAACGGGTTGGACCCCCTTTTGCCTTCAGAACTGCCTCAATTCTTCGTGGCATAGATTCCACAAGGTGTTGCAACGATGCTCAATTGGTACCAAGGGGCCTAAGAGTGCCAAGAAAATATTCCCCACACCATGACACCACCACCACCAGCCTGAACCGTTGATACAAGGCAGGATGGATCCATGCTTTCATGTTGTTGACGCCAAATTCTGACCCTACCATCCGAATGTCGCAGCAGAAATCGAGACTCATCAGACCAGGCAACGTTTTCCCAATCTTCTACTGTCCAATTTCGATGAGCTTGGGCAAATTGGAGCCTCAGTTTCCTGTTCTTAGCTGAAAGGAGTGGCACCCGGTGTGGTCTTCTGCTGCTGTAGCCCATCTGCCTCAAAGTTCGCCGTACTGTGCGTTCAGAGATGCTCTTCTGCCTACCTTGGTTGTAACGGGTGGCTATTTGAGTCACTGTTGCCTTTCTATCAGCTCGAACCAGTCTGCCCATTCTCCTTTGACCTCTGGCATCAACAAGGCATTTCCGCCCACAGGACTGCCGCTCACTGGATGTTTTTTCTTTTTCGGACCATTCTCTGTAAACCCTAGAGATGGTTGTGCGCAGGGCCGGGACAAGGTATTTTAGTGCCCTAGGCGAGTACAGCCCATGGCGCCCCCCCCTCGCTCCCCAAAAAATGATCACCCCCACCCCAAGTCCTCTCACCCCTGCGCCAGGTCCTGTCACTAATTTTCTGCGTATCCCACATAGCTCCCGTCCATCTCCTCAGCAGTCACTGCACAATGGAAATCAGCCCTGACAAATTTGCTTTTTCAAAACCCCTCCCCTCCGTAGGACAGTGTAATACCCTAAATAACAGTCACCGAATAATCCACCGATACATGGAGCAAATCTACCAGACGAATGATTGTTACTAAAAATACTACTACAAAACCAAGACCCTAAACTATTACTACTTAAGGATCAAATAATCCTGCCAGACCCTGACCAAACACGACCAACACATGTGACTATCAGCTGTACACAGGCTCTGATTACATATACCACCGCCATACAGTGACCAGATAGTGGTAGATACTAGTTGTATGTAGACACTCTGCAGAAATATAAGTGATTACACTGCAGTTACATTTAGTGACTCACATTAGACGTCTTTTCTGATCAGCTTCGTTAAATTTACCTTTTCTTCACCATCCGGTCCACACCTTCATGCTGATTGCTCCGGCCAATACTCGTCCCTGCAGATTTGGACACAAATATCTTAGACTCCTCACATTTCCAGCAACTCCTTAATTATAGGTATATAAGTCCCCTCAGGTAGACAGGTATATAGAGATAGGGTCACTCTCAGGCAGGTATAGAGGCCTAGGGTCACTCTCAGGCAGGTTATATAGCTATAGGGGCTCAGGCAGGTATATAGGGGCACACAGGCAGGTATATAGCTATAGGGGCTCAGGCATGTATATAGCTAGCGGCTACAGGCAGGCTTATAGGGCCTACAGGCAGGCATATGGGGGCCACAGGCAGGATTTTAGGGGCCACAGGCAGGCTTATAGGGGCCACAAGCAGGCATATGGGGCCACAGGCAGGCATATGGGGGCCAAAGGCAGGCTTAGGGGGGCCACAGGCAGGCTTATAGAGGCTACAGGCAGGCTTATAGGGCTACAGGCAGGCGTATGGGGCCACAGGCAGTTATATAGGGTCCACAGGCAGGCTTATAGGGCCACAGGCAGGCTTATAGGGGCTACAGGGAGGCTTATAGGGCCACAGGCAGTCATATAGGGGCTACAGGCAGGCATATGGGGCCACAGGCAGGCTTATAGGGGCTACAGGCAGGCTTAGAGGGCCACAGGCAGGCATATGGGGGCCACAGGCAGGCTTATAGGGGCTACAGGCAGGCTTATAGGGCCACAGGCAGGCTTATAGGGGCTACAGGCAGGCTTATAGGGCCACAGGCAGGCTTATAGGGCCACAGGCAGGCGTATGGGGGCCACAGGCAGGCGTATGGGGGCCACAGGCAGGCTTATAGGGGCTACAGGCAGGCTTATAGGGCCACAGGCAGGCATATGGGGGCCACAGGCAGGCTTATAGGGCTACAGGCAGGCTTATAGGGGCTACAGGCAGGCTTATAGGGGCCACAGGCAGGCTTATAGGGCCTACAGGCAGGCATATGGGGGCCACAGGCAGGCATATGGGGGCCACAGGCAGGCTTATAGGGGCCACAGGCAGGCTTATAGGGGCTACAGGCAGGCTTATAGGGCTACAGGCAGGCGTATGGGGGCCACAGGCAGTTATATAGGGGCCACAGGCAGGCTTATAGGGCTACAGGCATCATATAGGGGCCACAGGCAGGCATATAGGGGCTACAGGCAGGCTTATAGGGGCTACAGCAGGCAAGGCATTATAGGGGCTACAGGCAGGCTTATAGGGGCTACAGGCAGGCTTATATGGCCTACAGGCAGGCATATAGGGGCTACAGGCAGGCTTATAGGGGCTACAGGCAGGCTTATAGGGGCCACAGGCAGGCTTATAGGGGCTACAGGCAGGCATATAGGGGCTACAGGCAGGCTTATAGGGGCTACAGGCAGGCTTATAGGGGCCACAGGCAGGCATATAGGGGCTACAGGCAGGCGTATGGGGGCCACAGGCGGGCTTATAGGGGCTACAGGCAGGTAAAAACAACAACATTCATACTTACCTGCTGCCCGGGCGCGTGCTCCTCTTCGGGCCCCGCCTCCAGCGCCGGACGCTCCTCCGGCAGCTCCTCGGGCGCACGGCCTGTGATGCGCTCTGCGCCCGAGGAGAGGCAGCGTTGCGACGACATCACATCATCGCGACGCTGCCAGCTGAGCGCCGCACGGAGCCGCGGCGGGTCCTCAGCGCTATGAGGACCCGGCGGCCCCACTGTGTCGGCCCTGCCGCTTACCGGCGGATCCAGCGCTCCTCCGGGGAGCGGGCCCGACACTGTCTGCGGAGCAGGGAGCGCTCGCTCTCTGCTCCACAGAAGCGGTCACAGAGACCGCCGGCGCTTCAGGCCCATGGCAGCGGCCTGGAGCCCGGCGAGGGTTGGGGCCCTGCCTGCGCCCCTTAGGGATAGGCAGAGGTAGGCGCCCTAGGCGGTCGCCTACCTTGGCCTACCCGTCGTCCCGGCCTTGTGCGAGAAAATCCCAGGAGATCAGCAGTTTCTGAAATACTCAGACCAGCCCTTCTGGCACCAACAACCATGCCACGTTCAAAGGCACTCAAATCACCTTTCTTCCCCATACTGATGCTCGGTTTGAACTGCAGGAGATTGTCTTGACCATATCTACATGCCTAAATGCACTGAGTTGCCGCCATGTGATTGGCTGATTAGAAATTAAGTGTTAACGAGCAGTTGGACAGGTGTACCTAATAAAGTGGCCGGTGAGTGTATATACATAGTCATGTAGGAAATTATTAATTTATGTATACAATAGTAAAGTACCATAAATGTTATTAAGTTAAACAAAAGAAAAAAAGAAAAACATAAATTAATGGGGGCATTGGTTCTACCATCCAATACCTTTAAAATTAAAGGGTTTGGCCACATTATCTATATCCATTATGAGAATGTACTTATAGGAAAGCAGAGTTATAAAATCCTGGGTTGGTTGAGTGACTTTCAATGTGTTGCTTCCATAGAATGCAGTTTTTTTCACAAAGTCAGTTTCTGCTCTGCTATAAAAGGAAATTAAAAACATATTCTCAGGTAAATACTGCATATTTTACCTTCTATATCTTCAAAAATAAATAAGTGATCAGCAATAAGCACTTATATAAGGAGGTAAGTGATGTTTTAATACAGGTATTCTTAGTTGAATTTGCAAAGTTGTATAATTGCAAAATTGCTATTATACTAAACTGTGTCAGGCTTTCATAATAACAAATGGTAATTGGTATTTTAGCAACTCTTCCCAAGGTCAATGTTTATGCTAATAAAGTGGTGCCTTAAAGCAACAAGAAATTGTGAAACTTACCTTATTTTCTTTTCTGTCCCCTGTCAGGTTAAACACAGGCAATGTACCAGTGATAACAAGGCCTAACTCCTGCCAATAGAAAGAAAAATCTAGATTAGTATTTTTTTGTTACATTTTGCAGCACACCAACATTAAATTCTCTACACTCGGAATTCAAAGATGCATATTATTCATTTAGCCAATCAATATTATGTTCCTACAAATTACTAAAAGCGGTAAATTATGTTGATTGTTAGGTAACGACAGGTTACGCATTTTTATAGACGTAATACTATAGATTTTACATACACTCATCTATTGAAGTATACTGAAAACAGACTCCTATTGAAACTAAAGTAAAAAATTATGTAGCGTATGGTGTGATTTTATGGAGAGGTAAAATGTCCAAACTTTTTTACCTTTAAAATATTGTTAATTCTGGTTTCCTAAAAAAAGTTTACATTTCTATTGAATATATAGAATTTAACTGAGACTTTATAAGCAATGGATGGTGGCTGACGCACAACTCAGTGGAGCACATTTATTATGGCAATTGCACCAGAAGTCTGGTGTAATTTGGGGCAAATTACTGCTTTATACCCCGTTTATTACGTGATTTAGAGACTTCTGTTTTTTCTGACAAAATGGGTGTGAAAAAAGGGCATGGCTAAGCATGTGATGCCACACACTAAAAAATGTCACCAAAATTTTCATGTAATTAGTGCCATAAAATAAACCAACTAACAGAAAAGTCTAAATATGTGCCCGTTTATCAATACTATGATAAATGTGGTGCATTTAACCACTTACTGACACATAACGTATGGGTACATCATGGTGTTGGTAAGTTCCTATGTAGCAGGTTTACTCAGTAAGTTCGCTACATAGGAGGCTGGTGCTGGCAGCTGACATTCATTGCTAACAGCAGGGAATGGAGCCAGCTCCAATCCCTGTTGTTTAACCCTTTAGACATCATGGCGATCACGGCCATGGTGCACTTTTCTTAATTTCGACCGCCTCTTCCGTGGCGAGATTGCGGATTGCCGATACATTATGAAGGCTTCCATAGCTGCCATGTTTTTTTTTTTTCTATTTCTTTCTGCCCCAGGCAGGAAGTAATGGAATCACCGTCCTTGCATACCTTTCTGCATTGTTTATACAATGCACAAGCTGGTACAGATGACCGAGCCCCCTAGTGGTCAAGTACCCTTTGGGGACTAAAGGGGACATGTATGAAAACTGTCTAGATCTAAGATTTTCTATGTTGCTCATAGCAACCATTTAGAGCACCTCTTTCATTTCATAAAGTGCTCTAAAAAAAATGAAAGTGGAGCTCTGATTGGTTGCTAACGGCAATGAGGAAAGTCTTAGACCTAGACAGGTTTCATACATGAGTCCCTAAATGTTAAAGTGTAAAAAAAAAATGTAAAACAAAAGTTCAACCACCCCCCCTTTTTGGTCACTTTACATCCCCTAAAAATTTGGATACAAAGTAAGTAAAAAGTTTTGTGTATCCCAAAATGGTACCAATAAAAACTACACTTCAGCCTGCAAAAAATGCATCCTTAGTCAGATCGATAGGTGGAAATACAAAAATATGAAACCATTACAAAGTACATTTTGCCCTGCAAAAAAGTCCTCATATGTTTATGTAGAAGGGGAAAAAAAAGTTATGGCTATCGAGAGGCAGGGAGCTAAAGGGGTTAAGCACTGTCTAGTCTAAGTTTTCACTAAGTATTAGATACTATTCATAAATCAACTCCACTTTGGTATAGCACACATTTCTCATAGAATGGACTCTAACATGTCATGAAGTCATTGTCTTCATAGTGGATTTTTATACACATACACTACTCACAAAAGTTAGGGATATTTGGCTTTTGGTTAAAATTTCTGAATTAACAAAACATTTCTTGAAATTATTTTTAAATGAACTAAATGAGTCTATCTCTTAACTTTAGTCTGCACATGTCCAACTGTTTAGTGTGTCAGTCGTTTTTGCACAACTTGCTGAGCTCTAACAAGGCAAAATTCCTAACAGGTGTTTGATCCCTGAATCACCCAGTAAGTTTTGGGGATCAATTTGGATTGGGATTTAAACAGTCCTTCTCATCATGCTGTTCACATTTTGACATCATGAGACAAAGACATAACCTAACAATTGATCAACAGTACCTCGCCATTGTGAGGCTTCAAGCAGGATGATTTCAGCCAGAAGTGGCCACTGAGCTTAGAGTATCACAAATGTCATCAGCAGGTTGCAACAGAGATACAGAGAGACTGGAAGTGGACGTCCTTTGGCTACATCACACACTGATGACAGCTCCATTGTAAACAATGCCCTGCAGAACTGGATGGTGAATGACACACAACTCCAAGCATGTTTAAGGGAGGTGGGAGGCAATCAAGTATCACATAAGGCCATTTGTAACTGTTTACATCAATGTGGTCTGTGTGCAAAGGTACCTGACTGATACCTGACCTGGATGATGCATAGCGCTCTCCTTGACTCTACCAGCATCGTTGCCGGACATTATTTCTCCTCAGAGTAAATCAACTTTCATCACTGAGCTGCACTGATGACCACAACTCCCTCGTCCAGCGAAGATTCTCCCTGGCCCATGCAAGATGATGATGCCTGGTAGCACACTGCTGTAAACGGTCAAGCTATGGCCACACGGCACTGACAAAATACCGGTTGGATTATCCGACCAGTATATTATCGTTTTATGAACATATAGGGGGACAGTTTTCTGGCTGTGGTTTATGGATTCAGCCGTCCCCCTTTACATTAAACAGTTTATGTTACACCTGATAACCGGGCGGAAGAATGACCATGTTCGAAGTTTTTCAGACAGTCGGATTTGCCGTCAGAAAATCCAAGCTGTGTAGACTACAGTTCGGATTTTCGACTAACATTTATGAGAATGGTTGACAGTCTGAAAATCCAAATGAAAACCAGTGCTGTGTGGACATACCCTTATGAATGATCTGATGTGACACTTGGGTGCCTCCTATCCCCTTAAACGTGCCTGGAGTTGTGTGGCATTCATCATCTGGTTCTGCAGGGCATTGTTTACAATGAAGCTATCATCAGTGTGTGATTCAGATAAAGGACGTCCACTTCTTTGCCTTTCTGTGACACTTCTAGTCTCTCAGTTTCTCTATTGCTGCTGATCACTTGCTGATGACACTCTATGACACTCTAAGCTCAGTGGCTACTTCCATCTGAGAGCATCCTGCTTGAAGCCTCACAATGGCGAGGTACTGTTGATCAATTGTAAGGCGTTGTTGCTCTAATGACGTGAAAATGTGAACAGCATGATGAGGAGGACTGTTTAAATCTCAATTAAAATTGATCCCAATAAATTTATTGGGCCATTCAGGGATCAAACACCTGTTGTAAATTTTGACATTAAACTCCTTGATAGAGATCAGCAAGTTGTGTAAAAAGTACTGAAATGTTGAACAGTTGGACAGGAGCTTTCTAAAGTTAAGAGATGGTCTCATTTAGTTCATTTAATGAAATGTTCAAGGTATTTTAAGTTCATCCTGAAATTTCAACCAAAAGCTAAGTATCCCAATTTATTTTATTTTTTTTAATAGTGTATGTATAACATCTCTTTCAATAAGATTTTTGATGAGAGCACTGCAACTGTTATAGTACAAATCTTACAGGCTGCATCAACATCTTTAGCAGATACAAAAGTTTACATAAGGGGTTGTAACCATTTTTCTAGACTCAGAATGACAAATTTGTCAAGTGATGGTACAATAAACCCTGGTATGTTTTTGGATCACTGTAAAACCTGACTGGTTTATGACACGTCTACACAGAACAGAAAGAAATCTGCGGCATTTCTTCAGATACAGTGTATGTATATATTTATATATATTATATATTTTTATATATATATATATTATATTATATACAGTATTACACACATACATACATACACAAACCCACTCTATACTATTTACTCACAGTTGTGTATTTATATATATATATATATATATATATATATATATATATATATTTTTATATTAATTTAAATATATTATTTATATATATATATATATAAAAAGAAAAAATAGTAGCACACCAAAAAGAGCCCACAGTCAGGAAATAGATGCAGGGTGCCAGCAGTAATACTTCTGATACGAGAAGTTCTCCAAATACAAAATAGAAAAAATCCACGGCATTCCAGAATAGTTTCAAGTAACAAGGTGGTTTATTCACCCATGCTCAATGAGCGACGTTTCAGCTCCCTCACGGAGCCTTTATATATATACACACACACACACACACACGCCCACTATATACTTTTTACTTTATATGTGTGTATATATATACACACACACATAAAGTAAATAGTGCTCTGTATATACATATACATGTGTGTGAGTATGTATAATATGTATAAATATATACACACACATATATACATATATATATATATATATATATGGATATACCGAATACTCTTTACTTTTAGTGAAGATTTAGTTAACCTAATTAATTGTAAGAGAACAAATAAAGCCTAAAATAATGTCCTCAAGGTTTCCAGTAAGAGCACAAGACTATAAAAAGGTCTGGCCAATGAACTGTTGGTCACTGAAGTAGAAATAGATATAACAAATAGTTCCATTATGTAGCTGTTTTCTGTGCTGTATCCTGTCAGATACACCAAAGATGCTGAGAAACTTTACTGTAATTCTAAGGAGGTTTAATGACTTGAGACACATTTGCTGTATGACAGTAATTTAGTAGCTTTGTGAAGGAAACGTTCTAATTTTGCTAAATGTCGGTTTTCCCTGCAGAGTTTATGCTAAAGAAGAAAGAAAGGATAAGAAGCAATACTTTACTGTATGCCTTGTCAGAAGTACTGGCAAAATAAGACCAGCTAAAGAACAGAATGCGGGAAAATAATCAAAAAATTATTGAAAGGGAGGTTGTATTATATCATATTCTTCTTTTTCTAAACCAATTTGTGCTTGCCATTAATTTTTTAACTTTAAAATTTGTCGTTAATATTTAAAACCTCAGGAGAGCAGAAAGTTAAGGCTTTTATGAATGTCCATTATTTATAATTTTATAAATCAATTTATATAATTTTTTGGGTTTGATGGGAGTGTCATGTAATGTATAAATGTTGCTCGTTTACTATGGCTATAAACATTAGATACTTGTTGCCTCAGCCTGCCCAGTTTATTTTGGAATACAGTCTAAAGTTGTATATACACATTATGTACAAAATGAACAGTCCCAAGTTAGATTTTTGGTACCAACTATTGTCCAAAAACATTCTAAAGGGGCAAGGCTACGCGGTATTCCCAAGGAGTTACACAGGTGGGGGTCCCTTAGGGTAGTACTGCAGTCCCCGTTGGGGGCCCCTGATTTTTTTGTTTAAAAAAAAAGGCAATTTGAGGCGAAAGATAGGAAGGGTTTAGTGAGTGCAGGCCCCGTGTTCAGCTGTAAGGGCCCCTGAAATTACTTATGGAAGTCCTTCAAATACTTCACAGACAGTTTATGAGTAATTAAAAAAGAAACAAAAAAATACAACCATGTAAGAACAAGGGTAAGTGCATACTCTCTGATATTGAACAGCTTTAATTCTCAACACAGCTCAACTTTTTAGCAGATATCTTTTGAGTGTCAGAGATTGCAAGCAATCATGCCTTTGCAATTAATATTATATATAAGGCTCAAACGCCTAATCTAGGCTGTAATTCTGGAACTACTAGAGGTGAAATAAGCTTAGTTTTAATACTTTGAATCACTTTTATAATACACTGCAACACTGTTATAGTTCAGTGTGTTATTGTGTTTCAGTGTTTTATAAAAAGAAAAACTATTATTCCTAATAGGCAAATGTATAGTGCACACATATGGACCATTTTAGCCCCTGAGTGCCATGACAACAAATTGGTATCCTGTGATTGTGTAGCAGGGGTGCTGATGGGTTAACCAATATTAACCTAGATTTCTTATTCTAACCTTTGGGCCCCGGGGGGTTTTGGGTGCAAAAAATTTGCTGAGCTCTCTACAGATATTGTAGTTAATCTCTTTAGTCCCTGTTGCCATTGGGGCTCACAAACTAAATTCCAAACTAACCTACTGTGTTGAAGTGTTGGAAAAAAAAACAAAAGAAAGGTAGAAAACAAAACTCTAGTTAAAAGTTTGTAAGGCCCAAAAAAAAAACAGACATCCATCCAGTTTAGCCTATTGTGCTATAGTGTTGACCAGGCCAAAACGTCCTCATTTTAGGGAAAAAATCCCTTTCCCCATCCAATCTGGCAACAGAAAAAATCCCCGGATCAAGACCTTCTTTGAAACCTGGTCACTATAATTGTTTTATTTGGTCTAGAAAGTATCCAGACCCCTTTTTTAATTTTGTTAGCGAATTCACCTTTAAAAGTTCCTTGGCGAGAGTTCCCAGTCTATGCACTTTCAGTAAAAAATCTTTTTCTTGTTTATGTAGAAAATTTCTTTCCCCAAGATGTAGAGAATTTTCCCCCCTTTTTCGGATCAGTCCCCGGATATTTAAAAAGATCTTGGGGGAAAATCTCTATATTGACCCTTTAAAATTTTTTAATTTTATTTTGTCACCCAAAGTCGTCTTTTCTCTAAACCAAAAAACCCTAATTTGCTAATCTTTCAGGGGTTTTCGTCCACCCAGTCCTTTTATTTTTTGTTGCCTGCCTTCAAAACCCGTTCAAGTCTAAAGTTTTCCTGTACGGGCCCCCTAACTGTTCAATAGTCCAGTGTGGCCTGACAGTGATATACAATGGGGAAAAATGTTCTCTTTGTGTCTATGCCCTTTTAAAACCCGCCTTTTTTCCCTTTTTCCTTGGAGTCCCGCCTGACATGGTGCTACAATTTTGTTTACTGTCCTAGGATCCCAAGTCCTTCTCAATGTCAAAAATTTTTTTTCCGTGTTCCTCAATTAATCAAGTAATCTGGAATGGATTTTTCCTTCCCACATAAAAACCTTGCTTTATCTTGTTAAAATCTTCTTTCATTTTCCCGCCCCGGCTCCAAACTTTTCCGAGCCCCTTTTTTTAAAACATTTTGTCTATTGTGTTGATTACTTTACAGAGTTTGTATATCGAAAGAATGATTTTACTGTGCAATACTTCGTAAGGCCATATGAATACATTTAAAAAGGGTAGGGCCCAATACGACCTCTGTGGTCTCATGTAACAAGGATCCAATTGGGAATGTACCATTATCCCCCCTTTGTTTTTCTCACGAGCCGTTTTTACCCATTGCAAAATTTTCCCGCAGTAAGCATTAATTTTTTTTACCACATTTTATGTGGCAAAGTACCCAAAAATTTTAGAAAATCCCCAATATGAATTGGAGTCTTGTTATGGGGAGGTTGAAGTATTTTTTATTTGTTTTGAGAAAAAAAAAAGGGTCCCCGGGGGAATGATTAATTATATAAATTATAAATGGTCCCAAAAGTATGGGAAAAAATTATTTCATGTAAAGCCCCCTCAAAAGACAAGGGGACATTCCCTTTGGCTGGAGAAAAAAGGATTCAATCTCCAGAGGAGAAAAGCGTTCTTCACTGTGAGAACTGTAAATATGTGGAGTTTCAAGAAAGGCTTAGATATATACAGTACCTGATACTAAGAATATTAATACATATGTAGCAATATATAAAATTCTAGATCCAGTCTGATGGCAACTCTGGGATCAAAAATGAAATCTTCCCTAGAGTAGATTGGTTCTTGCCTTATGGGTTTAAGAGCATTCACCAGCAGGGAAACTAGGCTTAAACTCCTCATCTCCCTCCCTTCACCCACATTTTCCCCACCCTTGGTTGAACTTGATGGACATACAGTATGTCTTTTTTCAACCGTACTAACTATAATAATAATAATAGTAATAATAATAATATTTATATAGCGCCAACATATTCCGCAGCACTTTACAATATAGAGGGTATAAGTATAGACAAACCAGACATTACATTATAAAAAGCTACTGACAAATGAGACAAAGAGGTGTGAGGGCCCTGCTCGCAAGAGCTTACAATTATTTACGGTGTATGGGTGAAACAAAGGGTGACAAGTGCTTGGTTTACAAGGACCAGCCATGTTACATAAATATGGGGTAGTATACATAAAATGTGGATGAACCTGCCATCTCAACCATACATCTATATACAGATAAGTGCCTGTGGGTGCCAAAGTGCAGGAAGTGATGAATGTGTGACAGAATTTGGGGGTTAACAATTATGGATTTTGGTAGCTTGTCTAAGATATGAGTTTTCAGAGGCACTTAAACTGTGAGGGTTGTGAGTGTGCCTGATCACATGGGGTAACATGTTCCAGAGAACTGGTGCAATACGTACTATGTACCTATGTAACATCCATGTCTCACCCCGATCCAGTCTAAAACTAACCTCCTCATAGAAGCTGATGAGATTAGATTTACTTGATGAGATTAGTTTGACTCGATGCAGATGTTGTTTTCCTGCATCAGATTTATACCTCACAGCTGCAGGTATGCAGTGCTAACCACTAACCCATTGTGCCAAATTCTAGAGGCTAGAAGACCACAATTTGGGTTTTATTGGTACATAAAAATGATCATATTAATATTATTTAAAATTCATTATATTAAAATTATCTGTATCACTAGAATTCCCTGTTTCCTTGCTGCTATTGTTCAGTTTCCCCACATTCATGTGACATGTCACTCATGTGGATCAAAAGTCATTAAGCAGGCATATAAGCAGAGATGACAGAGTAAACAGGAGACATATACAGTAAAGGTAAATTAATAAGTAAATGTTTTAACATTTTTGACAAAGTAAATGTTTAAAGGAGAATATGTGATTTAATGTTTGTTACAAAACAGAATTGTCAAATACATTTATGCATGCAGACCAGGATTTAACATTTAATACAATGGTCAATAGAGTTATTCAGAGCTATGTGCAATATGTCATGAGTCCAGAGGTCTGGAATCAGTCTGTTGTGACAAAGGAGCGTGAAGGGTCAATGATGTCTGTATTTCATAGTGGGTCTTTAACATTTGTAAGAGAGTTAGTGCTCATCCTAAAGATTGTTATCAGGTTGAGTTTCCATTTTTTATCAGTAGTCTGAAAAAAAACTCATTCAAAATGAAGAACATGGTCTCTAAGTTTAAATTTAAAAGGGGGTTTTGCCACGATGTAATTTTGACGGGGGATCCCCCAAAAAAATGGTATTTTTTTTTTCTAAATTATGTGATTACAAAAATTGCAGCCTGAGAAGCAAAGGGGTGCCTTACTCCCCTTAGTTATTTAAAAAGTTCTATTGATAAAAACCTGAAAGGTGGGGCGGGGCTTGGAGAAAAACACTTCTTTTGTGAAAGTAGCGTAGAAGCTTTAAAGGCCCCGGGGTAAAATTGTTGTCTTTTGTTAAGAACCCCCACTAGTTGTGTGGGGATTATCTGAGTAGACCCCTGTTTATCTGATGACAGAAAAACTGAAGAAGTTTTCAAGCTGTGTGGAGAAAAGGTGTTGTCTTTTGTATACAAAAACCCATTGTGTTGTGTGTTTTTTGAGTGAACATTTAATGATCCTTATGATGGCTCGTGGTTGGCTGTGTCTCTCGCTCTTTTAGCTCAGCCGGCTTGTTTCAATTGTTTTTTGCAGTAAAGGGACAGCCTGGCAAAACCTCTTTAACCAGATCCCTGCTTTTGATTAAAAGAGGTGGAAAAAAAGATTGTTGCAGGTGGTTTCTTGGTGGCTAAAATTTAATGAGACTGTGAGGCACTGACAACCAAAATAGTTTTGTGGGAAAAGGGCGTTCAAGAAGTTTTTTCTTTGATAAATGACCACAGTAATGCTTAAAAATAATAAAGATTAAAAATATTTTTAAAACCTTTTGGAGTCTCTGGCTGTTTAAAGCCTTTGTAGGTAATTTGCATAGAGGCTACATATTTGTTTGTTTAGTGAAATATATACTACTCACAAAAAGTTAGGGATATTTGTCTTTTGGTTGTAATTTCAGGATGAACATAGAATGTCTTAAATTTTTTTTATTTTAGATGAACTAAATGAGAGCATCTCTTACCTTTTAGAATGCACGTGTCCAATTGTTTAATGTTTTAGTACTTTTTGCACAACTTGCTGATCTTTAACAAGGAGCTTAATGGCCTAATTCACAAGAAGGGTTTGAATCCTGAATCAATTTGAATTGGATTTAAACAGTCTTCCTCATCATGCTGTTAACATTGTGACATCATGAGACCAAGATACACCTTACAATTGATCAACAGTACCTCGCCATTGCGAGCAGAAGTAGCCCTTGAAGGTCATTTAGTACACAGACCACGCTGATGGAAGCAATTACAAATGGTCTGACGTCACACTTGGTCACCTCTCACCTCCCATGAATGTACCAGGAGTTGTGTGGAATTCATCATCTGGATCCACAAGGCATTGTTTATAATGAAGCAGTCCTCAGTGTGTGATGTAGCCAAAAGAAGTCCACTTCTTTGCCTATCTGTGACTCTTCCAGTCTCTCTTTTTCTCTGTTGCAACCTGCTGTCACTCTGTAAAACTCTAAGCTCACAGGCCACATCCTGCTTAAATCCTCACGATGTTAAGGTACTGTTGATCAATTTTAATGTGTTGTCTTGGTCTCATGATGTCAAAATGTGAACAGCATGATGAGGACTGCTTAAATCCCAATTCAAATTGATCCCCTCTTGGGCAATTCAGGGATCAAAGACCTGTTGTTAATTTTGCCATTAAGCTCCACGTTAAAGATCAGCAAGTTGTGCAAAAAGTACTGAAACATTGAACAGTTGGACATGTGCATTCTAAAGTTAAGAAATGAGAAGAAGGGGAGGGGAGAGGTACAAGACAGCACACACTAGACCAATAAAAGATTTTCCGATATGGAATTTCAGTATATCATATATTATACACTAATCTTTGGGAGTTGTGCTTAATGAGGCACAACACTCCCTGTAGCTTAATAACATTTTGAACTAGATGGTAGATAATAGGGGTCCACTGCAGTATGTTCTGTAGAGATCTTCTTCCAGCAAGGAGATAGTAGAAAATCACAGTGTAGCTCGAGGTATAGTCATCAATAGCCTCTATGGGGGACATGTATGAATGGGGCTGTGCCAGAAGTCTGGCATATTTTCAGCCCATCATCAGGCGCAGCTCCGTTCGCATTAGTAAAATGCCTCCCGAACGAATATTATCAGGTGCATTACAGAGCGCAAGCGGCACTTTGGAATGTGCATGATTTCGAGGAGCATGCGGAAGGCGAGGTACAATAGAACCATTCGTTACGGCAATTCTAGGCGCATTACAGCTGGAACAGGTAAACCACTTTCAAAGTGGTTTACCTGAGCCAGAAATGTCGTCTTAGCGCTAGAATGTGCCTGATTTACGACTCACTGTAGAGCAGGTTCATAAATCAGGCACATTCTATGCTATTATAGTGCGCATGAAATTAAATTTCATACATGCAGCCCTATGTTTCTACAGATGGAGAACAGCGCTGAACGTTCCACAACAATAGTATTAGTAAGAAGCTTGTTTATTTTAATACATAGGAAGACGCGTTTTGTGCTCTAATTCACTTCATCTTCATCTAGATGAAGTGCATTAGAGGCAAGAGCACAAAATGCGTCTTCCTATGTATTAAAATAAACAAACTTCTTACTAATACTATTGTTGTGAAACGTCCAGCGCTGTTTTACATCCATAGAGGCTATGATGAATATACTTCGATCTACACTGTAAGTTAAGAGATGGTCTCATTTAGTTTGTTTTAAAAAAATTTCAAGCAATTTTATGTTCATCCTGAAATTTCAACCAAAATCCAGACATCCCTAACTTTTTGTGAGTAGTGTATCTCTTTTGTTGTCACACCATGGATGTCACAGACTTTTCATATTATCCCTACTAGAAGTGTTACACTTTAGATTTAGATTACATATGCTGTTATCTAAAACTTCACCTTTGATTATAATCTCTAAAAAAGGGTTCAAACAGTGAAAGGGAAATTCTAAATTACAGACCTCAAAATGCAGCCAAGTAATGTATCAAAAAAAAAAAAGAAGAAGAGGTGGCTAGATGTATGTTGTGAAGCAAAATAAACTAACTAGCTTCAGATGACTGCAACTCCCTAAGTAGGGTCACTTACCTGGCACCTAACTGTATTATAACAGTCACTATCTACCACCTAGATAGTGTGGGAGATGGTGGGTGGTAGATATTGGATGTTAGAACACAATTACGCACATGATAAGTAATCCCAATTAGGCAGTTGCAGTTAGCCTTGCAATACTTCTATGAAGCTAGTAAGTTCATTTTCATTCACATTATTCAGCTACCCTGTCCTGTTTTTTAATTCCTACATTACTTGATTGCATAAGCAGATCTGTGTTTCAAATGTTCCTTTTGCTGTTTGAACCTTCTTTTACAGATTATAATTAAAAGTGAAGTTTTAGATCATATGTATAGAGGTGAACAGAGAAGGCTTTTTCCTTTTTTGGCATATTTGTTCATTATGGTTCATGCTCCCTCTGCCACTATTATTGATCTGATTTTTTGTTTCTTGTATAGTTTAAGGCTTTTAACACCACACTTCTGTATAATTTCATGCAATTGTATGTATGTACATGCACAGTAAGCTACAGTGTTCCAGATATAATTAACTTAGAGGGGTTCTACCACGAGTGAAAAAGATGGCTGAAGCTCTCATACTGGAGAGATGCCCGTGCTTGTACAGTTATTCGCCATTCTGTTGTTGGTGAGTTCTATGGGACAGCCACAGAACAGAATGGAGAACCTTGTGCAAGCATCACCGGATCTCCAGTCTGCGCTGTGAGTTTCAAGGGCCCGTTCCCGGGAAAGGTGCGGGTCCCAGGGGTGATGGTCCCAGTGATATGCCATCACTGTCTATCGTGGTAGAACCCCTTTAAGTAGCAGACAATTATACAGGCCCCTATATAGCTTACATATGTGCAAATGATAATACATACTGTATTAACTTTTTTATGTACCTTTCCTGAATTAATTTTGTTCTTACAAAAGCATCTAAATAAACTTTTGTCCATTGTACTTGCTTCGCCTTTTCTCTAGCCAAAACCATTGGTCTTCCGAGGACATCTAAATATTCCTGTCAAAAAGAGAAATGATTTCAATGACAGAGCTCTGGTTTAGCTTAAACAAAGATATCAGTTCTGCTGTAACATCAGACGTAAACATTATTTATTGAATATGGCATGGAGTATGATAATTTGTATTCAAACATTACATAGCACTAACTGCTTGCCTATATTCGCCTTTGCTCTACAATTTATACATTTTTTCTTCATATAAATTTTATTCTCTACTTACAATAACTAATACAACTCATACATTAAAACTTTACATATCTCTAACTCTTAGATACTTAAAGGGGTGTTCCAAAAGCAAATTACTGCTGTTGGGGATTATCAAAAATAAAAAATAAAATAACTACCTTTTCAACTCACTTAAACCAGCGTGACGGACAGCTGGACAATCCCAGCCGATGACGCTACCATACAGTCTTTACGGGACCCTGCAGCCCATCAAGTTCCACAGCAGTCACGTGTGGTATATCCAGCAACAGACCAGTGTGGCCTGTGAACAGCTGAAGGGTCATGCAAAGAATGAATGGTGACGTCATTGACCAGGATCAGGCAAGTTTACAAGAGAAGGTTTTTTTTGTTTTGTTTTTTCTGTATTTAATCATCTCTGACTGAAGAGCAGTTATTTCTTTTTGAACACCACTTTAATACAATGGTCTCTGTCAGGACTGGGACAAGGTATTCTGGTGCCCATGGCAAATAAATCACAATACACCCCCCAAATGGAAAATGTATCCCACTCCATGCCTTCTTGCACCCTCGTTTCTGCCTGGGATGTAGTGGAGCCCTAGGTGAGCGCCTACCTACACCTACCCATCATCCCACCCCTGGTCTCTGTTTCTCTACATTCTGAACAAGTTTTACTTACATGTCAGTGGTTAGAATAAAGAGTGGACTTTCTGGTAGACATGTAACCAAGTTCCCCAAAAAACAGAATGTGGGGTGGAATGTGAAAAAATTAAATTGTGCCATTTTTGTGAGGATTTTATGAATTCGGCAAAACTGACGTGATCTATGAATAACTGACAATGGACTATAGCCTCATATACTAATAATTTAGATGCCATGTCGGCTTTACTTTGGCATCTGAATGGTTAAGTGCCAGTATCAGAACTGTCTCTAATCCAAGTCACTAGCACTGGGTGCTGGCTGTATCTAACAGCCGGCATCCGCCACTGAGCTCGCACCATAACCCCTTAAAGCCTACATAATTTGTATATAAGTCATGAAGCATTAAGAGGTTAATGCAAGACTAGTGCTTCAATATATTTAAGTTATGATATAAGTTAAGTTCTAATATGCAAATAGTTTCAAGTTTTATGTACATTATATCTAAAACTAAAATATTATATTTCATAAGTTGTTTTATCCTATCTAATTTATCCAATCAACAGCTTATCTCTATTCTACTCATCAGGATACTTTGGCCTAACTGTGCTTAAAAGTGATATTAGCTGTATAGAAATAAACATGTTAATGTTAAATACAACGTGGCCATATATTTGGCACCTATCCTCACACAGTCCTATATGTGCAATCAGGTCTTTTAGGTTTCGCTTCACCTCAAGTGTAGGGTACCGGTACAGATTTTGGTAAACCTGTCTTTGGGATATGTAACCATAAGGTTTATTTTTAAAAAGTCAATAAAGCAGGATTTTCTAAGTTAATTGAATAGTCCAAAACTTTTTAATTTGGGTTTGCAAAAACCCAGACAATTTTAGGGAAAATTAGCCCAAATTTGGGGACTACATTTCCCTATACTGTAAGGGCTTTGTGCCGACTAAGCGTACCTTTTGGGATATTTTTAGGGGCACCCAAATGAATCCACAAAATGGAGGTGAAAACATGTGTGATGGTCCCTTTAATGGGCACTGTAATCCTTTGCCCAGCCCCAATGCTTTGAAAACTCTCTATATCCCGTAGTGTAATAAGTTTATATTAAAAAACATTTAAGTGTTTTTTGAAAATATACTCAGTATTTTATTAAAATACTAAACAAACTTGTGAAGACTTTCCAGTGTCAAAGTGTTTATGTTCCTGCAGCTGTTCACAATTAATGTACCAAGCAGAACTTTAGGTCAGCCTGGGCAGCTGTGTTTAAAATCTAGGAAAACATTATTTACACTCTAATAGGCCACTATATTGAACACACATGTGCAGCTATCATTGCATGTTACAAACACTAACTTCATCCTGCAATGAATGCTGCTATGTGTATTTCACTATGTACTTTAAGAACAGGTATGTAACAAAGGCAACATATTTAATTTAGGGGGGAGTTCCACTCTTTAAAACTGTTTTCTGCCCCCCCACTGGTAAAATAAAAACAATAATGGTACTTATTGGTTGAGCGATTTCGTTGGCTAGAATCGAGCGATTCGATAGTCGGGCCCCCATCGATAAGGTTTTTCGAAGGAGCATCGATTTGAGCGATTACCCTTAAAGTCATGGGGAGCAACAACACCTTTATTTTTACACCCAAACAAGGCCGGGGAAGCGAAATTAACATCCACAACGTCAAATGGATCGGGAAAAATCTTAGGCAAACCCCTTTGGTTATAAAAGTCACGAAAAAAGTACAGCCCTTCACTATCCCCGTTTTTACCCACCCGACCCCTTAAACCCCCGCATCAAACCCCCAAATTAAAAAGTGCCGAAGGCGTATGATTTGAAACCATCATTTACTTGAAAGGACATTGAATATCCCGTCCCGGGCCAGATGAGCCCAAACTGATGACCCCCGATTTAAAAAGTGCAGCAAAAAGGAGTCTTTCAATCACCATTTTAGTTGAAACTGGACACTAACTATATCTGTACTGTACAGCAGAGATGACCATTAAAACCTGTTCTGACCCACAGTTTAAAAAGTGCCAGAAAATGGAGTCTTTTCAACCACCATTTTGTTGTAAAATGGTACATTGACAAACCCCTGTCCTGGGCCACCAGTTTGACCCCTTAAACCTGTATCTGACACCCAGAATTACAAAGTGCCGGAAAAAGAAAAAAAAGAGTCTTTCAACCACCTTTTAAGTTGTACTTGACATTGCTAGAAACTGTCCTGGCCACAGGCATGACCCCAGGGCCGGAGTTACAGTGGGTGCGGTGAAAGCCAGGCTGGGTCCGTCATCTATTAACACGCAGGTTAAATGCCCCTGATGCACCGCAGCAACAAAAACTGTGTGCTGAAGCAGAGTGTGGAAGCGGAGTGTGAGAACTATCCAGCCTTCCTCAGTACACAGTCAAGACTGGGTAGCGCTTGCCCTCGTTATGAGTGTGGGCCAATTGAGCTTCACTTGGAAATTCTTGGTTTGGTAACGATCCTGTTACACCAGGTGCCCTTTTGCTTGGCTTTCTTTTTCTCTGTTACTTCACGTGCTTGCTGGAGGAAATTTGTCTCTGTTACTTTGTTCCTCTGTCCGTGCTCCATACTCATTGTCCTCTGAATAACCTACATCTGGTCAGTTTTCCTGTACCTTACTTGTTACAATTCTGGGGAATTTTTTTACCTAACAGCTATTTTGTACATGCATGTTTTTTAGTAGTTTACATTCTAGAATATAACACATTTTAAATTGGATGGGAATCCCACCATGGCTTTGTTTCTCTTGTTTTCATTGTATTATATGGGTTTGTCTCAATACAGGGAATTGATAGCTATGTTAAAGATTTGAAAAACTAGTCATTTTGAATTATGTGTCCTAAACAGTGTCCTACCTATTCCTGTTTCGGGCAGCACCATCACACCTTGAGCACTTTGACAATTGTGAAGAACGAAAAGGTCTGGTAGAAAACAACATTTTTTAGATAGGGTCTGTAGTAGTAGAGCTGCTTGTCACTGCAAAATGCCCCCAAAAATTCCAAAAGCTGACCCTTGAGCCACTTTGGACAATTGTGAGAACAATGTCTTTTAGAAACAACATTTTTTAGGAATAGGACCTGTTAGTATAGCTGCATGTCCCTCAGCAAAATGCCCCCAAAAAAATTCAAAAAACATTGACCCCAAGAGCCACTTTTGACAATTTGTGTGAAGAACAAATTCTTATTTAGAAACAACATTTTTTAGAATAGGACCTGTAGTATTGCTGCCATTTTCAAAGCAAAAGGCCCCCAAAAAATACAACCCATGCCCCTTGAGCCACTTTGGTCAATTGTGAAGAAAAAATGTCTTTAGAAACAACATTTTTTTAATGGCCCCTTTGTAGTTTTGCTGAAATTTCAAAGCAGCAGACCCAAAAAATTATAAAAAATGACTTTTTCCCACTTTTTTAAAAATTTTTTGGAGGGAGAAATGCCACTTAGAAGCCCTTTTTCTGTTCCAAAGGACCATGTTATTGCTGTATCTCACGCACATGACCCCAAAAAATTAATAAAAATGACTTCTCGCCACTGTTAAAAAAATTTTGAGGGAGAAAAAAAATGCCAATTGAAGCCCCCCTTTCGTTCCCAAGGACCATGATTTTTGCTGTTTTTAAAAGTAATGACCCCAAAAAATTATAAAAATTTATTTTAGCCACTATTAAAAATTTTGGGGGGGAAATGCCCCTTTAAAAGCCAATTTCTGTTCCCAAAGGGCCCTTTATAGTGTATTTTACAGAAAATGTTTAAAACCTTGACAATGCGAAAAAATTTTAAGTAAAAGTGGTAAATGGAATTTGGTGTTGTCATGAAAACCTGCTGTCTTTTACAGTTCCCCACAGAAAAAAGAATAAAAGGGAAAAGGAATAAAAATTCAGTAAGAAATGATCATTTTAAAAAAAAATTTTTTTGGGGGAACCCCTTTTGCTTTGAAAAGGAATGTGAAGTTGACCGGAAAAATTCGGTGACCTCGGAATTGGGGCCACAACATCATCAGAGACCAGCCTGATTCTCTTGATGAAAATCAAACGATCCCCCATTATTGTGGAAAGCCGGGTGCGTTTGTCTGTAAAGACACCCCCAGCTGTGCTGAAAGGTCCCCTCGATATGACGTGGTGCTGGGGAGGACAACACCTTATGGGTGACGAGCCAGCTCGGGCCCTTCGTATTTTGGGTCCCAGGGAAATTATTTGGGGCCGGGAAAAACAGCAAAAACTTGGTGTTGAGACGCAGATGTCGGGACCTGATCTTAAGTGATCTTGTGTGTTGGGTGTGTGCCCGCTTTTCATGCGTTTGGTGGGTGGTAAACAAAGATTGCCAGAGGTCACCCATTAGGCTTCCGCAACCTTGCCTGCTGCTGCCGCTACGCCTACTTGGCACTCTACTGCTGTCACGTCGCTGATGTTGTTCCACCGTGACATTTGGGGAACGTGAAGCAGACGAAACAGATGTCTCCAGTTGATCAGTAAGGTCTCCATTTCCTGCATTTTACTCTCTTTTGGGTGGGTGGAAGGGAAAGTGCTGAGTTTTGTTTTGTACCGGGGATCCAGGAGGGTGGCCACCCAGTAACTTTGTTATTTTGATGGCCCTTTAAAGCGAGGATCATGTTGGAGGAAAATGGAGCATCCAAGCACTCATGTGAGAGATGGTGCCTTGATTTCCCAGGCCTCTGGGTTGAGGGGGGCACTAGCAAAACTGATCTTCTCATCTTCTCCTCCGTTCAAATTCGCGCCAGACATCTTTCCAAGGGCAGGGACCGTCGGTAAACATCGGTGTCTAGGAATACCTCCTCTCCTCCTCCGCTCGCCTCGGCACAGCTTCAACACAGCCCTGACTTGCCTGAGATGATGCACCCTGAGAGCTGTGCCCACCTTGCACTAGCTCGGGAACCCGACCACTGCCTAATGAAGACAGATGGGAAATTGTTGAGAAACTGTCGGGGCCTTGTGGAATTTGCGGAGAGGAATGCTCTGTGTTCGCATCTGTGTCCGTCTCCTCCTCCGCCCTCGTGGCGGGGGACCTGTTTGTTTCAGGAGTGTTCATACGATCGTTCCAGAACTAAGATCACCACTCTATGCTCATGGGCTGGGAAAGGGCATTGTCCGCACTGACCATTTTGGTGGCTTCTTCAAAAACTGGAAGGATGGTGCCAGAGCTCTTTCACCTGCCTCCACTCTCGGTGGTTTCAACACACCGAGGTCCGCATCGCTGCTTGTCAGGCCATATGTGTATATTCGTTACATCGTATGGCATTGCGACTGCTGCCACAAAATCGATGGAGCATGTGGAGGGTGGAATTCCAGCGTGTTTGCCCCACAGTCAAACAATGAGAAGGTTGACAGGGAGGCCGAGCTGACGCTGCTGCAAAGACAGCCCAGGCGGGTCGAAGCAGGGTGCGAACAGGCGGAAGTGCGAAACTCAGACCTCGAGACTTCTGTCAGCAGGCAGTCCAGACCCGGGTTGGTAGCTCTTTTTTAGAAATTTCTGGACGACAAGGTTCACTGACATGTGCCAGGCAATGGGTTGTGCTCCAGCCTACCGAGCTTAAGCGGCGGCCTGCAGAATTTCGCCGTTATCGCAACACACCTTGCCTGGCACAAGGTTCTTTGTCACCCAGACCAGCGCTCGGTCTCGATGCGGAGAGCCGTCCACCTGCTCCTCCTGACCTGTTTGGACGGTCTCCAAGGGCTGATTAATTTCAACTCGGGCCTGGTGTCTCTGGGCACGTGATGCCACCAGAGGCATTGGGGGAAAGAACCCTGCACCATCCTGCGGTTTTTGAAGAGCGTGCTGCGCCGAGCCTGAGAGCCCACCGGTCACCCCAGAGAACATCACCCAGCTCACCCAGTGAGCTGTCACAGAGTTATAGCGCCTTGGCCGTGCTTTCTTTGTCTTGTGCTCGGTGGTGAGATGTTTACTTTTCCGGACAAAGATGCAGACATTCGCCGCTTGTTAATTTTATATTGTCACGTGGGCTGGCCAGGGCCAGGGACGGCTTTTCTGGAATGAAATGCCTGCTCGGGCATCTGGTATTGGGTGGCAGGCGAGGGCCTTTGACGTGGCGGAACCCATCTGTGTCCACAGACGGAAAAGGCAACATTTCAAGGCCCAAAGCTGGCAATGCGACTTAGGCTTTTGGCTTTGGGATGGTTTGGGTTAAAGTGTTTCTTCTGCTCCCCAAACCTGGAAGACAGAAGGCTGGCTGCTAGACTGGCGCTGTTCGGCGTGCAGGTCGTCAAAAAATGGCGGAAGGAGAAGGGTGTAGGATGGGTTCTCTTGTGGTGCTGGTGGTACTCGGGCGACGGTTGGAGGCTGAAGCGGATGGCTGATCCCTGATCATGATCTCTGAGAGACATGGGAGCTGAGTAAAGCTGGTGGTGGCCGAAGGAGGAGGAGGCGGGGAGAGGAGGGGTGTGTGTGGTTGGAGGTCCCGGCTTGTCACAAGTCTGGCCTTTTTTGGCCAAGTGTTCCCTCCATTTTCAACTCATGCTCATTCGGCTGCATGTGACTAGACATGTTGGTGGTGTTTTAAACACATTTAAGGTTCTTGCCTCGACTTATGCGTTTACGGCAAAGCGGCATATGACATCGCTGGGTGAATCAGAGGCTTGCTCAAAGTAGGCCAGGCTGAGAGGTCTGGACCTTTTTGTGGCGATATTGCCGAGGAGCGGGTGTTTGCCGCTGACCGTGGCTGGCGGAATTATATCAGCGGGACATCTGCGACCGCCCACACCCAATTTTTGTGGCCGGGACCGTATTGACACTACCCCACGTCTTCCTCCTCGTCCACTGATGAAGCGCTCGCAAGCTAAATTTCTGCGGAAAAAGACCACGATTGATCCGCAATGTCGTCATCATCTTATCTCATCTACCAGGTGACCTTGGTAGTCCTTGACCTTCTGCATCTTTTTTTACAGAAACTGCGGGCTACAAGCAAGGGGCACTGCAAGGCGTTGCCGGGACGCCGCCGGGATTTTTGCCGAATTGACGGCTTACTTCACCTCCTCTGATGGCATCAGTAACTGGGCGATCAGAGCAGACTAAATCATCCTCTTGATCTTTTAACATGCCTTCTGGACCCAACCGCCATTTTGTCATCAAAGAGGTCTTCGACAATGGATTATCCACAGTGGTGGGTACACGAGTGGACATTTGGCTGCTTCATGTTGGAAGGATGCTGTTGATGCTGATGACGACATTTGTAGGCCGTTGACTGCGAGGACGTGGAGGTAGTACTGCTAGATGAGGTTGCATTAACCACTGAAGGTCGATTGCGACGATGTTCGTTACTTAGATTTCCAGGGCCCCTGACCCAGCGATGAAGGGCTGAACGGTCTGCAACTGGTCGATCCGCTTGGCATGCGTTGGTTGTCGCAGCACTGAAGGAGCACCTTCTCTAGTGACCTCTACCTCATGTGCTACCCCTCTTTGCTCGCTTACCAACCTGCTTTCGCTCCATGTTTCAGAACAATTTAAAAAATTGAGAAGTAGTATGGAATAGTTTTGGAAAGTCTCTTATTAAAAGACGCGGCAATCTCAGCTATTCTCAAATCCCTCTAATCAAAGCAAAATTGCTGGATTCAAATCTAACTTGCAAGATGTCTATCAAATCAAATCTGACTGGGCAAAAGTCAAAAAAACACGTATTCTGTTATGTATTGGTATAATAAACGGTATTATTTCTTGCACCTTTCAATTCACCATTTGGTGAGAATATTGATTGGCTGTTTTAAGATTTACGTAGATGCTGCATCAATGAACAATGCTGGGTGCGCAAAAAGTCAAAAAAACACGTAAACTGTTTTGTTATGGTATATTAAATGGTATTTTTAGCACCTTTCAATTCATCTGGGGTGAATATAGAATGGTGTTTTAAGATTTGTAGATGCTGCGTCAATGAAACAATGCTGGGTGTGCAAAAAAGTCAAAAAACACGTATACTGTTATGTTTGATATTATAAACGGTATTTTTTCACCTTTCAATTCCCCTGTGGTTGAATATAGAATTGCTGTTTTTAAGATTTACGTAGATGCTGTGTCAATGAAACAATGCTGGCGTGCGCAAAAATCAAAAACACGTTACTGTTATGTGGTTGTATAATAAACGGTATTTTTTGCACCTTTCAATTCATGTGGTGAATATAAGAATTGCTGTTTAAGGATTTACGTAGATGCTGCGTCAATGAACAATGCTGGGGTGCGCAAAAAGTCAATAAAACACGTACTGTTATTTTTGTATATTAAACGGTATTTTTTGTCGTTTCAATTCACCTGTGGTGATATAGATTTGCCTGTTTTAATGATAGTAGTAGATAGCTGGCGTCAATGAACAATGATGGGTGCGCAAAAGTCAAAAACACGTAACTGTATGTTTGGTATATAAAACGGTATACTTTTTGCATCCTTTCAATTCACCTGTGGTGAATATAGAATTGCTGTGTTATGATTTACGTAGAGCTGCGTCAATGAACAATGCTGGGTGCGCAAAAAGTCCAAAAACACGTAAACTGTTATGTTTTGGTATAATATACGGTTATTTTTTGCCACCTTTCAATTCACCTGTGGTGAATATAGAATTGCTTTGGTTTAAGATTTACGTAGATGCTGCGTCAATGAACAATGCATGGTGTGCGCAAAAAGTCAATAAACACCGTAACTGATTATGTTTTGATTAATTAAACGGTAATTTTTTGCACCTTTCAATTCACCTGTGGTGAATATAGAATTGCTTTTTAGATTACGTAGTGCTGCGTCATGAACAATGCTGGGTGCGCCAAAAGTAAAAAACACTTAACTGTTATGTTTTGATCTATAATAAACGGTATTTTTTGCTCCTTTCACATTCACCTGTGGTGAATATAGAAATTTCTGTTTTAGGATTACGTAGATGCTGCGTCAAATGAAACAATGCTGGGTGCCGCAAAATCAAAAAAAAACCACGTACTGTTATGTTTTGGTATATATTAAAACGGTATTTTTTGCACCTTTCAATTCCAACCTGTGGTTGAATATAGATTTGCTGTTTTATGATTTTACGTAGAAGATGTGCGTCAATGAACAATGCTGGGTGTGCAAAAGTCAAAAAACACGTAAACTGTTATGTTTTGGTATAATAAACGATTTTTTTTGCACCTTTCAATTCACTGTGTGAATATAGAATTGCTGTTTTAAGATTTACGTTAGAATGATGCTGCGTTCAAGAAACAATGCTGGGTTGTGCACAAAAGTATAAAAAACACGTAAACTGTTATGTTTTGATTTAATAAACGGTATTTTTTTGCACTTTTCAATTTCACCTTGGTGTATATAGAATTGCTGTTTAAGATTTACGTAGTGAGCTGCGCCAATGAACAATGCTGGGTGCGCAAAAGTCAAAAAACACGTAACTGTTATGTTTTGGTATATAAACGGTATTTTTGCACCTTTCAATTCACCTGTGGTGAATATAGGAATTGCTGTTTTAAGATTTACGTTGATGCTGCGTCAATGAACAATGCTGGGTGCGCAACAGTCAAAAAACACGTAATGATATGTTTTGGATAATAAACGGTTTTTTTTTTTGCACCTGTTCAATTCCCTGTGGTGAATATTGAATTGTGTTTTAGATTTAGTAGATGCTGGGTCAAATGAACAATGCTGGGTGCGCAAACCAAAACAAAAAAAAAAAAAAAAAAAAAACAAAAAAAAAAAAACAAAAAAAAAAAAAAAAAAATAAAAATAAAAAAAAAGAAAAAAAAAAAAGTCAAAAAATACGTAACAGTTATGTTTTGGTATAATAAACGATATTTTTGCACCTTTTCAATTCACCTGTGGTGAATATAGGAATTGCTGTGTTTTAAGATTTACGGTAGAAGATGCTGCGTCAATGATAATTGTGGGTGCACCAAAAGTCAAATAAACACGTAACTGTTATGTTTTTGATAAAAAACGGTATTTTTTGCACCTTTTCAATTCACCAGTGGTGAATAAAGAATTGCTGTTTTAAGATTTACGTTGATTGCTGAGTCATGGATACAATTGCTGGGTGGCGCAAATGGTCAAATAAACACGTAATGTTATGTTTTGATATAATAAATGTTTCTTTTTTGCACACTTGTCCAATTCACCTGTGGTGAATATCGAATTGCTGTTTTGTAAGATTTATGTAGATGCTGCGTCAAAAGAACAATGCGGGTGCGCAAAAAGCAAAAAAACATGTAACTGTTTATGTTTTGGTATATAAACGGTATTTTTTGCACCTTTCAATCACCTCGTGG